>PVIU01000768.1:169813-270415 GCA_004026605.1 Ondatra zibethicus | reverse complement strand
GTGTTCCCTTTTCCCCACAACCTCTCCAGCATAAGTTGTCATCAGTGTTTTTGATCTTGGCCATTCTTACAGGTATAAGATGGAATCTCAGAGTTGTTTTGATTTGCATTTCTCTGATGACTAAGGATGTTGAACATTTCCTTAAGTGTCTTTCAGCCATTTTAGATTCCTCTGTTGAGAGTTCTCTGTTTAGGTCTGTTCTCCATTTTTTTATTGGATTATGTGTTCTTTTGGTGTCCAATTTCTTGAGTTCTTTGTATATTTTGGAGATCAGACCTCTGTCTGATGTGGGGTTAGTGAAGATCTTTTCCCATTCTGTAGGCTGTTGTTTTGTCTTGTTGACTGTATCCTTTGCTTTACAGAACCTTTTCAGTTTCAGGAGGTCCCATTTATTAATTGTTTCTCTCAGTGTCTGTGCTGCTGGGGTTCTATTTAGGAAGTGGTTCCCTGTGCCAATGCGTTCAAGTGTACTTCCCACTTTCTCTTCTATAAGGTTCAGTGTGGCTGGCTTTATGTTGAGGTCTTTGATCCATTTGGACTTGAGTTTTGTGTATGGTGATATATATGGGTCTATTTTCATTTTTCTACATGTTGATATCCAGTTATGCCAGCACCACTTGTTGAATATGCTTTCTTTTTTCCATTTGATATTTTTTGCTTCTTTATCAAATATCAGGTGTTCGAAGATGTGTGGGTTGATATCTGGGTCTTCTATTCTGTTCCGTTGGTTCTCCTGTCTGTTCTTATGCCAGTACCAGGTTGTTTTCAGTACTGTAGCTCTGTAGTATAGTTTGAAGTCAGGGATTGTGATGCCTCCAGAAGTTCTTTTGTTGCCCAGGATTGTTTTGGCTATCCTGGGTTTTTTGCTTTTCCAAATGAAGTTGAGTACTGTTCTTTCAAGGTCTTTGAAGAATTTTGTTGGGATTTTGATGGGCATTGCATTGAATCTGTCATATTTTATTTCTTAACTTTATTAATCATCAAAATCTGTCTATCTAGACATGAATAGCTGTCTAGATGTCTCTCTTGTTCTCTCTCTGCCTCTATATAGCCTTGCATTTGCTGAGCAAGTAAGTGCTTACAAATCTTTGTCCCCAGTCAAGGATGTACCTGTAACATTTTTTTTTAATTAAAAAGATTATTTGTGTGTGTGTCTGACATATGGAGGTCAGAGGGTAACTTTGGAGTCACTTTTCTTCTTTTACCTGAATATGGGTTCCAGGGATTGAACAGGGCATCAAGCTTCTCTTTAACTTTCTCATGTTAGTCTGTGACTTGGAATCTTGTGGCTCAGCACCAGAAACTGCAACTGCTGGCTGTGAGTCCCGCCACAGGTGTCCATGCGCGTCTGAATTGGCTTGTCAGCTGGTGCCTGCTCTCACTTCCTGTGTGGCACAAAATAGGATCTCTTTGACCTCTGGCCATCAGCTGACAACACAGAGCGTTTCCTCTTCTTCCATCAGGAGGAAGCAGTTTCCTTTTATACTATAGTCTAAAGCATAATCCCACTGCTTGGGATTGAATTGAGAACCCTAAGTTTGAGTCCAGACCTTGCCAGACATATTTTTACTTTTTATGAACTAGAGTTTTATGACTTTAAAATGGGCATAAATCTTTTTTTTTTTTTTGTTTTTTTGAGACAGGGTTTCTCTGTAACTTTGGAGCCTATCCAGGAACTAGCTCTTGTAGACCAGGCTGGCCTCGAACTCACAGAGATCCGCCTGCCTCTGCCTCCCGAGTGCTGGGATTAAAGGCGTGCGCCACCACTGCCTGGCAATTTTTTTATTTGTATTTAGATTGGTATGTTTTGCCCCACCCCGATGTTAAAGTGGTTAAAGAAGGCAGCAGTAACAATTTGTCTCTGGACTGTGGGAATCAAATTAATGTATGAAAAAGTGAGCTGTAAGATTTAGAGCAATTGAGATGGTAAATGCAAGAGAAAACAGGAGGGAAGCCTTGTTTCCTTCCAGATACCTGTTGATGGCATTTTCTTAGTATGTTTCCTTCACTTTTTTTTTTTAAACAATTTTTTTGAATTGCTTTTTTTCTGTCTTTGAAACAGTGTCACTTTAGGCCAGGCTGGCCTTGAATTTCTCATCTTCTTCCCTAGACTCTTGAGTGCTGGGCCTTTCATTGTCCTTTAGAAGGCAATAATACTTCTTTTAACATGTGTTTTGTTTATTATGAGTATGTGTCTGTGTGCCTGCATGAGTTTATATGCACCGTGTATGTGTGTGCCCTTGGAGACCAGAGGGCATCTCAGATTGCTGAAACTGGAACGGCAGGATTCTGAGCTGTCTGATGTGTGTGATGGGAACCAAACCTGGGTCCTCTAGAAGAGAAGTAAGTACTTTTAACTAGTGGGCCATCTTTGCAGCCCCCAAACAGCTCTCCTAATGAAGCAATTTTGACGACTCTCAGTTCTGAGCAGGAACAGGTGCGTGTATGCTGTGGTGCCATGTGTGCCACGGAGGACAAGTGGCAGGAGCCACTCCTGAGTTCCTATTTGTGGCTCGAACCAAACTCCTTTACCTGACAAGTTGCCTCACCAGCCCTCAAACTCCGTTTAAAAGTTCTTGATTTTTAACATAATTCCCACCTCTCTCTGTCTGGGACCGGTCTTCTATAGACTATGAATTTTCTTGAATTTTTATTTTTGGGGTGGGGAGGATTAAGAAAACAACAAAAGATGTCTGAGAGAAGATGTGATTGGATTGACTGTAGAATATATCGACAGTAGCTGGCTGAGGAGCATGACCTCCCATTACCTGACACCAGCTTGAGGGAAGTGAGAGAGAAGGCCCTCAGCTGCGTCTGCAGAGCACAGTTTGCACAGGCAAGTGGCCTGGCCAGCATGATTTTGGAAATGTCTGTGGTTCAGAGCTACATCATTGTTACCTTTGTTTCCAAATGCTTGATTATAGTAATGACAGAGGGACATGCACAGCTTTGCTGTTAGCAGAAGCTCCTGGGTTGTATTAGGAATTTTACCCTAAAGTGATGGCTGCCCCAGTATTTAAGGCAGTATTGTTCCTTCTCAAAAGATGTGTAGGATGGGGTGGGAAGGTTTGCTCCTATACAAAATGCCTACTTGGGAAACTTGTAATAAATGGTGCTTTCTTTTAAAATAGATTGAAGGAAGATGGAAGTGGAAGTGCCTATGACAAAGAATCGATGGCCATTATCAAGCTGAATAATACAACTGTCCTTTATTTAAAGGAAGTTACTAAATTTTTGGCACTGGTTTGCATTCTTAGGGAAGAAAGCTTTGAACGAAAAGGTAAAGTTTTTTACAAGATTTTAAAAAAACTGTATTATTCATTGTTTAAATTTTTTTCCTTTTTAAAAATATATTTTTTTACTGTGTGTGTGTGTCTAGGTATGCATGTACATGTGCATGTCTATGTACCACATATATGCAATGCTGGTAGAGGCCAGAAAAAAACATTGGCTCCCTCGAACTGGAGTTGCAGGGTGTAGGGTTTTATGAGCTATCATTAAAAAGAAAAAAGGCCTGTGGTAGCACACACCTTTAGTTCCAGCACTCAGGAGGCAGAGGCAGGTGGATCTTTGTGAGTTCCAGGGCAGCCAGAGCTGTTGCACAGAGAAACCCTGTCTTAGAAAACCAAAAAAAAAGCCGGGCGGTGGTGGCGCATGCCTTTAATCCCAGCACTCAGGAGGCAGAGGCAGGCGGATCTCTGAGTTCGAGACCAGCCTGGTCTACAGAGCTAGTTCCAGGACAGGCTCCAAAGCCACAGAGAAACCCTGTCTCGAAAAACCAAAAAAAAAAAAGACTTATTTTATGTGTTTGTATGTATGCCTGAGTGTGTGTATGTGTACCACAGGGATGCAGGAACCTGAGGTGGGCAAAAGAAGTGATTGGATCCCCTGGAATGTTGGAGCTATAGGTTTTGAGCCTCCGTTGGGTGCTGGTAATTAAATTTGGTTAAATTTAGGTCCTGTACAAGAGCAGCAAGCACTCTTAACTGTTGAACTGTTTCTCTAGCCCCTAAAGAGTTGCTTGTTTGTTTCTCTTTTTAAATATTTATTATTTTATGTATATATTTTACTTGCATGTGTGTCTGTGAACTACTTGTATGCAGTACCCACAGAAGCCAGAAGCAGGCATCAGATTCCCTGGAACTGGAATTACAGATGGTTGTAGCCACCATGTGTGTACTAGAAATCAAATCCTGGTCCTCTGGGAAAGCAGCCAGAGCTCTTGACCTCTGAGCCATCTCCAGTTTAAAGACCTGTTCTTTTGCTGTTGTTTTGTTTTTGAGGCAGGGTCTCTATGATGGTACTCTGGCTGTTCTTTTTTTTTTTTTAATATTTATTATGTATACAATATTCTGCCTACATTCATGCTTGCAGGCCAGAAGAGGGCACCAGATCTCATTACAGATGGTTGTAAGCCACCATGTGGTTGCTGGGAATCGAACTCAGGACCTTTAGATGAGCAGGCGGTGCTCTTAACCATTGAGCCATCTCTCCAGCCCACTCTGGCTGTTCTTGAACTTGTTATGTAGACCAGGCCAGCCTTGAACTCACAGAAACCCACCTGCCTACTGAATGCTGGTGTTAAAAGCATGGGCCAAAACACCCAGCTAAAAAGCTGTTAAGTTGTAATTTTTGTTATGATTTCTCAGGTTCTTGAAAGTAGTATTATGCCATAATACTAATTACTATCATACAAGTCAGCTTAAATATTTCCATGCCTTCTGTCTATATATTGCTGTAGCATTATTAATAAAAACCCAGAGTCAGACTTTGGGGTTCAACTTGAAGGTCAGAAAAGCAAAAACAGCCAGCCACTGGCTCTTACCAGTACCTTGACATCAGTCTGAAAATGGCAATCCTGCCTCCAGGAATCTCCGAATGAGACTGTGTCTGAGAGTTGTTTCCTCCCGTCTTACTCTCTGGGGCTGGGATTAAAGGTGTGCACCATTACTGCCCAGTTTCTGTGGCAAACTAGTGTGGCTACTGGAATTAAAGGTGTGTGTCACTACTGCCTGGTCTCTAAGGCTGACCAGTGGGGCTGTTTTACTCTCTGATCTTCAGACAAGCTTTATTTATTAAAATACAAATGAAATATCACTCACTACACATAGCCCAGACATTCTCTTTCCTCTTAATCTTATGCTTTAAATCAAGGTTTGATCCCATCCCCTCTTCCTCCATATACTTGTCTTGGCTGTTCTTGCCTGTGGTTTGTTTTCATCTGAATCCATCCTCAGCTATCTCCTCTTGTTTCATCAATGGCCTTTCTTCTTCTGCAGCCTCTTCAGTCTTCTGGAGCATGTGGCTGTCAGTCCTTCCTTGAGCAATCACGACTTTCTTCTCTGGATAACCTTGTGTATTTTTTCTGTCTCCTAATCCCTTCTGGCTGGTTTTCTTTGCCCTAATTCCTTGTTCTTCAGAGTCAAATCTTTCTGCTTACTTCTGTCTCTTCAGGTCAGCTCCTTCAGTTGATGGCTGGAGAGTTTGTTCTCTCCTACCGTGGGCTCCAGGGATTGAACTCAGGTTGTTAGGTTTACATGGGAAGTGCTTTTGCCCATTAAGCTGGCTCTTCAGCCCTAGTTCATGGCTTGGGTTAGTCAGTTTGTGAATGAAAATTTACACCTGCAGCTTTCTGGAGCTTGTGTTCTAGTACTGTGTGTGGACCTATTAGTGAAGCATCTCCATTTCAGTTTTGGCCGTTGTGTACAGTCATCATTGATGATCCCCCCCCCCCATATTCTTTTCCCTTCTGATGCTTACCTACCCTGCTTTTGACATATCTTATGACGTTTTTCTCATGTTTAAACTTTAGTTTCTTATGGTAGGTAATTGGTGTTTTTAAGATTCCTTTGTAGATTGGTCTATAGATGGAGTTTCATGGTTCCTTTTTTTATTCTTCTGCATTTCTCCCATTGAGTTTTTAATCAATTCTTTCTTTTTTCTTTTGGCTTTTTCAAGACAGGATTTCTCTGTGTAGCCCTAGCTGTCCTGGAACTCACTTTGTAGACCAGGCTGGCTTCAAACTCACAGAGATCTGCCTGCCTCTGTCTCTGCCTCCTGAATGCTAGAATTCCAGGATAGCTAGAACTGTTACATACAGCTAGAGCTGTTACATAGAGAAACCCTGTCTCAAAAAACAAACACACAAAAATATCTCAGTCTTCTTCTGCCTGATCCTTAAAAGAAATATTCATATACAAAATTTTTTCTGTATTAAACAAATTATGTGTATTTACTTTTGACATTAAGAACCAATGTGGAGCTGGGTGGTGGTGGCACATGCCTTTAATCCCAGCACTTGGGAGGCAGAGGCATGCGGATCTCTGTGAGTTCGAGACTAGCCTGGTCTACAAGAGCTAGTTCCAGGACAGGCTCCAAAGCCACAGAGAAACCCTGTCTCGAAAAACCAAAAAAAAAAAAAAAAAAAAAAAAGAACCAGTGTGGAGTCTGGAGAGGTAGTTGAGTGGTTAAGATCATGTCCTGCTCTTTCAGATGACCCTAGCAGCCAGGCAGGGTAGCTCACAACCACCTATAACTGTAGCTCCAGGATCTGATGCCTCCTGGCCTATATGGGCACGGCATTCAAGTACATGAATCCACATACACATATGCACATAGCTAAGAAAAGAGCTGGCATGACATTCAACTGTAGTCTTCTGTATATTTTTCTTGATCTAGATTCCTTTTTTGGTGCTGTGTATTTTATTTTTCCTATGCATAATTTCCTCACTGTTTTGTACCTACCCATAAGCAGTATTGTGCAAATGATGCTGAATTGAAGTTAGTTTTTGCAACATCTGTTTTTCTCCTTGTTCAAGGTTATTTTTGAGAATTCCTACTGTTGCATATTGAAGTTTGTTTTTGTTGCTAGACATTTAGATTTTGTTTTGTTTTGGAGACAGGGTTTCTCTGTGTAGTCCTGGAACTCACTTTGTAGACCCACCTGGTATCCCAAGCATGCACCACTGCTGTCAAGTTCCCATTTAGATTATTTTAAAGGTACAGCTAATTTTGTGACAAATACCCATGAGTAAGCCATATACGATGGCTCATCTCTTTAGTTCCAGCACTTGGAACGCAGAAGCAGGAGGGTTGTTGTATGCCTGAGGCCAGCTAGGTGTCTTAGGGTCTCTGTGCTGTGATCAACACCATGACTATAAACAGCTTTGGGAGGAAAGGGTTTGTTTCAGCTCACAGTTCCAATCACAGTCCATCACTGAGGGAAGTTAGTGCAGGAACTTAAACAGGACAGGAACCTGGAGGCAGGAACTGATGGCAAAGCCATTGAGGGGTGCTGCTTACTGGCTTGCTTCCCATGATTTAGTCAATCTGCTTTCTTATAGAACCCAGGACTACCAGCCCAGGGATGGCACCACCACAAAGGCTGGGCCCTCAGTCATCAATCAAGAAAGTGTTGTACATACTTTCCTACAGGCAACTCCTCAGACAGCATTTTCTTGATAAGATTCCTTCTTTCCAGATGACCTGCTTGTGTCTTGTGTCAAGTTGACTTGAAACATGCATGCTTTTCATTTGCATTTGTAGTACATGAGACTATGCCCAAAGTGGGCCTCTATCTTAAAGGCCATTGACTGAAGGAGCTCCCATAGCACCTCCCCCTTTTGTCTAAATAAGAGAGTTATAAGCCTACGACAAAACCATATGCATTAAGAATAAATATCAAGTATTGTTCAGGGAAAAGAAGAGGCAAAAACATGTAAAAATTAGAATTACAGCCAGCATGAACAACACCAAACAAGAAATGTACCCTAAATATTTCAGTAGTTATCCTATATCCTATCCTAAGGAGTCTGTCTTATATTAAAAATGTCTTGGCTAAGTCATGAGAGGAAAAGTAACTATGACTTATCTAATCTTCAATCCCATCAAAGACCTGAGAAGGGAAATCATATTACCTGAGTAAACAGGAAGGGCAATCATGTAATTTCCAAAAGGTTCAAGAAATGTCAGAGACAACCGGCTACCTGGCAATAACCCAAAGTCCCATATATAACGTTGGGGCAACCAACTTTGACTAAGACCTAGAGTATCTAATAGACCATTTTCAGAGGCAGGAAATTTGAGAAACTGTTTATTCTGTCTTGGCAAGGTTTGGCAGTCTTTTTGCTTATATTTGGCTTGTCCAATCTGGACACCGTGCATTTTGTCAGTGGTCGAGGCAGGGACAGTTCTTTGCCCAAAGGCCAGTTTTGCCAAGAAGAAAAAAGGCCCAAGTGGAGTGTCTTCGGTGCCCAACATTCTCTTGGGAATAGATTGGTACTGCCAGGAGCAATCGTGTCTCACTTCAACAGAATCCTAAATTATTTAGAATGCCATATTCTACAGTTATTTGAAGTGTTTGAAGATTATCTACCTATGTGGAATACAATCTCTCTGCATCTAAAGAACTTGATTAGTCTAACTATAACAAACATGGATGACTATTGGCCTGTAATTCTTAATACCTATATAGCTTAAAGACTAAGACTTCATATTAAAAAATTAAACAATCTTTAAACAAATGTGCAGCAAATGGGGACAGTGACTTCAAAATCTAAACACTATATAAGTATTTTGATCAGAGGTAGAAATGTATCATGCAATATGATAAATATATCCTAAAATTGTATCACTATATAAAATATCTTAAGCAGAGGTAGAAACATGCATGCATTCAATATGACAAAATAACTTTGCACAGATGCACAAATGTTATTAACAGAAATAGGAGCATATTCAATATAACAAATATAATTTGAATTTCTATCAATATACAAGAATCTATACCAATGTAATTTGTTTATAAATAATAGCTCACAAGTGATCTCACTATTACTCCCTATTATTATTATTGGTGTGAGTAAGCTCACAGTAATCTACCTATTATCCCATCCCATCCATTCCTTTTTTTTTTTTTTTCAAGAGAGATCCCCGAGCCTACTTCATTTCCACCCCCAACCCCATATCAGTTAGGACCAACCCCTAATAATACCCCTAGCTCTCAGGACAAGCTTTGTTGGGAGAGGGGACATTGTTTTCTAGAATTACTTCCAGCTCTCATGAAGGTGATGTTATTTCTATGGTATTACCACGTTGGGCGCCATTTTGTAAGCAGAGACTACTTGTTTGTTTCCCAGCCGCCCAGACCCGAATAATCACTCAGAAACTATATTAATTATAACACGGTTTGGCCAGTTACCCAGGAATATTTCTAACTAACTCTTACATCTGAAATTAACCCATTTCTAGTAATCTTTGTATCACCACGAGACTGTGGCCTACTGGTAAGGTTCTTGTGGGTTCTCTTTCGGCAGCTACAGGGCATCTCTTTGGCTCCTCCTAGTCTCTCTTTATATCTCTTCCAGCCTGGCTATATTCTGCCCTGTAATAGACCAAATCAGCTTTATTCATTAACCAATAAAAGCAACACATATACAGGAAGGACCTCCCATTTCAGCTGAGAATGTGACTCCATTGTTAGTGTTTCTGTAGCATGTAGGGTTCAGAATCCCTAGCACATGAACTGGGTATGGTGGTGCACACCTATAATCCCAGCACTTGGGAGATGGAGGCAGGATCAGGAGTTTAAGGTCATCCTTGGCTACTTAATGGATTTGAGGCTAGCCTGTGCTGCATAAGAGACTGCTCAAAAAAAATGAACAAACAGCAGTAACAGCAACAAACCCCAGACCAAAGCCAATGTCCATGACCAGATTTGCTTTGCACTGTGTCATCTGTTTCTGGGGTGAGTATGCAGGAGCAGAACGTGTGACACATTGACAGAGGGCTCTCCCAAATGACTTCTCCATTTTCACCCTCACAGCAATCAGTGTGAGGGTGTTCTCCTCATGTTGTGTCCTTGATAAGGCTTGATACTGTTGGACTTCCATGTTCTCAGTCTGTAGGTGTGAAATGGTGTCTCATTTGTACATATTTAATCGCCAGTTATCTTTTCATGGCAAGCACCTTTACATAGACAATCAGCTTTCTTTGGTAGCTTGTCTTGTGTTTAGACTTTTGTTACATCTGTTGATGGTGTGTGTGCACATGTACAAAAGTGAGAGGACTTACTGGAATCTAGCCAGTATATCCAAAGTTCAGCCACATCCGTGAAGTTTTCACTGCCAGCTTTGCCCTGCCTGCATTTAGCTCTCCCTTCTGTGGACTTTAGCTGGCAGATTGTTTTGATTTGTTGTGTTTTGGCTTTCTGCCCCAGCTAGCATATGCTTGAAAGTGTGGACCTGATGCTGCTGCTTTTGACACGCTGCATCCGCTGTCACGCTGTCAGTAGTGTTGAGTGACTTACCCAGTCTGCTGTAAATTACTGGACGGTCACATGATGTTTAGGAGGGCCACAGAGTGCTTTTTGGTGTTTGATATGGACAAGTGCAGGTGGGTGGTCTTGCTATGCCAGTGGGTGTATATTGGTGGTTCTAAGAATTGAAGAGCTTGCTGTTCAGTTTGGGAATTTCAGAATTTCAAGCCAAGTGCCTGATGTAGCTCAGGAGGCTGAGAAATGGAGTGTTTTAAGCTCAATATCAGGTGCTCATTCAGAATTGGGGTTCTACATGTAAAAAAAAAGGGGGTGATTGACCTGCCCTTTCTGTCACAGGAGAAACCTTTGTTCACCCAAAGCCTCAAGTGGATGTTCAGTTTCTAAAACAAATGGAGAGGAAGTCTCCCCTCCTGAAGCTGGGTGCAGGCTGCTGGCTCCTGATGAGCTGTACTCATGCTGCCTCCTGCTTCCTGCACCCTCACAAAGCTCTGCAGGGCAGTTTGGTAGTAGAGAGAATCTCACCCTCACTTCAGGTTTTATTAACACATCCTCCTTCCCACTTGGTTATTTCTTATTTCATTTCATTTTATTTGGTTTTTAGAGACAGGGTTTCTCTGTGTAACAGCTCTGGCTATCCAGGAACAAGCTGGCCTCAAACTCACAGAGATCTGCCTGCCTCTGCCCCTTCTAAGTGCTGGGATTAAAGGTGTGTGTCACCACCGCAGGGCCCCTCTTGATTTGTTATATTACCGGTCCTCCTTGTCCACTCCTGCCTTAAATTCAACAATGTCAGCAGCTGAGTTCTTGCTTTATCATGATTGCAATGTACAGAGTTTCAGAGAGTGGAGAGCTTCACAGTTGACATTAAACAGACAGGCCCTTTTTCTCTCTCACAGGTTTGATAGACTACAACTTCCACTGTTTCCGAAAAGCTATCCATGAGGTGTTTGAGGTGGGTGTGACGTCTCACAGGAGTTGCAGTCACCAGACCGGTGCCCCGAGCCTGAAAGCATTGGCACACAATGGCACGCCGCGGAATGCCATCTAGTCTGAAGCTCAGCGAACAAGGCCCAGTGCCAGCCCGCTCCTCCCTCCAGGGTCAGATGCCATGTGCTACAGGACACGGGAGCTGCTGCCTATGGGAGTCTAGAGATGGTGGTGGCGTTTCTCATTTAGATGAAAGGCCTTCAGCCTGTGCACCTGAAACTACTATCTCTTTAAAATACGGCACAAAAGAATTACAGAGACCTCAGAACTCAGTGTGTCTTTCTCCTCTTTGGGTCCAACCTTAAACAGTTGGAATAATTTGGACCTGGAGATGATACCAGTTATCCATCTTCACCAGTGAATGTTGCTGTCAGTTCCAGCCTAAAACTATAGGAAAACCGAGTTTTGTATGCTTCCCTTAGGCTTTCACTTGAGTAGTGTCTAAAGACCTTGCTTTGCTTACGTTCTAACACTGCCTCTCAGAGCTCAGGTCTCACTGTACCTCGCAGCCTGTAGAAATGCGTTAACTTGCTGCCTTGGAAGATGCTGCAAAGGGTGTTTCTGTATTTGTCCTGAAGGAGAAGAGAGAAGGTGTCTGTGCAGCATCGGGGAGAGCCAGGCTCAACAAGGGCTGCATCAGTTCCCTGGATGTGTTGAGGAAAAAACTGAAACAAGAGGATTTTCACACCCGTGTTTTGGTGGCAGACGGATGTGCTCTCTTCATTTGGTTGGGATCATGCACAGTGTAACAAAGGGAATTTAGGACAGAAAGGTTTTCCCCCACAGTCCCCACAGAGAGGGGCAAACTCATTATGTCACTGAAGTGCTTAACTCACTTTTCTTTAATTTTGATGCCATGCCTTTTATTCTGTGCTCTGTAGGCTCTTTAAGAATTGTTTTTGACCGCAGGTGGCCCTGAGGCTCTGGTGGACTGTCCGCTGTGGCTTGGAGGAAGCATGCAGTGGGCAGTGTGTATTACTCTACATACCCTGTCTCCGGTGTCCTGACACCAAGTGTCAGCTGTGGGACTTCCCTTTACCTGGGGTATGAATTCATAATTGTTTCTCCTGTTCATGGCTGATACCCTTCCCATTGATTTAGACTTCACATCGTCTTTGCTGCAGATGCCCAGTAGCCACAGTCCAGAACTGCTGGGCCACTTGAGTGTATCAGCGCCACTGCTGAGTAACGCTCAGGTCTGTACCCAGGCAGTGAGACTGGGAACGCTTCCTGGGTGGCTAACTGTTGAATATTTACATGGACCATGGTGATATCCAAAGGAAAAATGCTTTTATATTTATAGATTATTTCATTGAACTATATGCAAAATGGGTATCAATAAATGTATTTACTCCAAAAAAAAGTTTTCCTTTTGTGAAGTGTGAGAGTGCTTAGTGGTCAGACACGGTGTGACCATTCCCATCAGCTCCTGTCCTTTACTGCCATGTACAATTACTATTCCTTCTGTTTGAGCGCTCCGGGTTCTGTCTTGATGTCATTTCCATGACTCATTTCTGCTGTGGGGTAGGAGGTGTAGGTTCGGGACTTTGTCACCGGTCCCACTGGCGGTGGGAGTGTCCAACCTGTGCATGCTAAGGTAAGGAGACCGCGAGGTAGAGCAGGAGTAGACGACCAGGTGAGATGGCTCAGCAGGTCACCACCAAGTTGACCAGGTTGCCACCAAGCCTGGTTGCCTAAATTTAGTCCCTAGGACCCACATGGTGGAAGGGAAGAACACACTCATGCTAGTTGTTTTTTGACCTCCACACATACACTATAGCTCATGTGTGTCTTTACCCCCCGACAAACGCAAGAGAACCCCTAAAATAATGGTACCAAGTCTCCTAGGTACTCATTGATCTGGATGTCAATATTTACATAAAAGCATAGTTAGGTAAGCCTAAGCCGATTGAAGAGATACTCATTAACCAGAAGAAAGTATTGTTTGAAGGATATTTAATTTCATAATTAGACTAATCAGAATCTTCATAATCAGAAGCTAAGTTTTGAAACTTCAAAAATAGAAGTCACAAGCTGTCAAAAAAAATCTATTAGATGTATGTAACCATTTCCTGTCTCACACCATAGAAACAGGAGAGCTGTGGATAGGATGGTGTGTACCTCAACTCCGAACAGGGATGTCCTTCCTCATGCCTAAGCCACAGTTGTAAAGTGGTGCCAGGGTAAACCAAGATGGCCAGACACCATAGATGCCACTGATGGCAGGCAGAGCATGGGCGCCAGCCTGGCACCTGTACTTGTTGCCTCCTGCCTCTGACCAGGGTTGGAGATGCTGCTCAAGATTTGTATCGCACAGCTGTGTGGCATGTGCCTGTGGCCTTAGCTACTCAGGGCCGGAAAGGCCACCTAAGCCAGGAGCTTAAGTCCTCCTCCCCCAAACTGAGATGACAACAACATCAACAACAAGAAGCATAATTTAATGCTCCGAGGTAGGAGAATCAGAGTTGCAAGCGCCTGTTGTGCATAGCTCTAGGAAAGCCTGAGTTACAAAGTGGAGACTGTCTTAAAAACAAACTAATAAACTATGCACACTAGTTAGGGGCTCAATAAATTACTTTTTCTAACAACAAAAGTAGAAGTGTAGAGGTGATTTAAGAAAGGAAAAAAGTGAAAAATAGTTAAAGAAAAAAAAAGACATGGAAAAGAAAGTATTTAGGAAGAAGGGTGACCTGAAATGTGTGGGTCCCCAGTGTTTCTCTACAGCTACCTCGAACTGGGAAGGTCGGCCAAGCACCTTTAACTTCCTCTGCAGTGAGGCCGTTGCTAGTTCTCAGTGTTGCTTTTCCTGTGCCCACATTCACAGGTGCACAGATGTAAATGTAATATGTAAATATGGCCATACAGGTTTTAGATGTTACATTTATAGATGTGCACATACATAGATGCACACAGATTATAAATGTATGTATTATATATGTTTTGCATGTGTGCCTATATCAGGATCATTTGCGATTGTTGTTGATTTTACATAAGCTCTGTGCAATACAGAGAAATGAATTTAAAAGACATTCTCAACCCTTATTGGGAAAAGCACTGAGATTCATGGACTTTGGTAAGTTTCTCTTTTGTCTTTTTCTTGTTTTGCTTAGGCCAAGCTGGTCTCGAACTCAGACAGCTGCTTGCCTATGCCTCCCAAGTGCTGGGATTAAAGCAGTGTGTTTCTCTTAACCAAAGGCTTCTTATCAGTCTTAAGAACTGCCTTACCAGTGTTACAAGACACCCAAGGACATGAGGGAATAGCAACTACCAATCTTTTTTTTTGGTTTTTCGAGACAGGGTTTCTCTGTAGCTTTGGAGCCTGTCCTGGAACTAGCTCTTGTAGACCAGGCTGGCCTCGAACTCACAGAGATCTGCCTGCTTCTGCCTCCCGAGTGCTGGGATTAAAAGCGTGCGCCACCACCGCCCAGCCCCCAATCATCTTTCATAATGTGAAGTAGCTACTCCATTCCTATTGTACAGATGGGGAAACTGAGGCACAGAGAAGGCAAATTGAAGTGCTGGAGTTAGAATTGGAACTCTGCAGAGTCTCTATCCTTACACTAATGCATGACCTTGCTGGCTTTAGAGAGGGTTTGTTCATGTGGTAGGGCAGAAAAAGAATTCTACAATTCGGGCTGGAGAGATGGCGTAGTGGTTAAGAGCATTGAGTGCTCTTCCAGAGGACCCGAGTTCAATTCCCAGCACCTACATGGCAGCTAACAACTGTCTCTAACTCCAAGATCTGACACCCTCACACAGACATGTGCAAGCAAAGCAACAATGCAAATAAAGTAAATTTAAGCCTGGCAGTGGTGGCGCACGCCTTTAATCCCAGCACTTGGGAAGTAGAGGCAGGCGGATCTACAAGAGCTAGCTCCGGACAGGCTCCAAAGCTACAGAGAAACCCTGTCTCAAAAAAAAAAAAAGTAAATTTAAAAAAATACAATTCAATCTGGAAGCCTGCATTCTGTCATCCCTTCTAGGAGATGGGCTTTGTACAGTCACTGTAGAGACATTGCTGGATCTGGGTAAAGAAGCCCGCTCACCTTGGTGCATCTTCTTAGGCCTGGTTATGCCACACTGAAACATTTTGATGGGATTGAAATTTGGCTTTTATCTTTGGTGCCGGGGTGAAGGTGAGGGTAACATACTCAGGGAGGCGAGTGCTTACCATCTACTTTTGCTCTACATCCCCAACCTGGGACTGATACTTTAATACCATTTTCCAAGTCTCTTGCTTTAAGCAAGCTTGTTTCTTGGCTGACTGATTCTGCACCAATCTTTGTAGGCAATGAAGGGATGGGATTATTTGACTAGGTTTTTCTCAACACGCCAAGACTGAGGAGAAGCCTTTGCACATGTAAACTGCCTCACACTAAGGCTTTGCTTTGAAGGCAAAGTCTCTGTTCTGGTCTGGACAGCATGCTTAGTTTTTGTTTGCCCTGTTCTGGTGCCTCAGCATCTGGCCTCTAGGTGGCGGTGTTGTACTATCTTAGCACACAGGTTCTTGGCTCCGCCTATTTGCTGAGTTCTGTAAGTTTTTATTGCCTGTACCTTCAAGGACTCGCCTAGCAGAAACCCAAAGGTTTTCTGAAGTCGCTCCTCTGGGAAGATATTTAAGAGTTATCTGAGAAATTTTATTGGAAGTGGAGCATTTTGCAACTTTCTCTTTTTAACAAGAGTTAGGATGACGGTCACAGTCTTGATTGTGTGTTGAATTACAAAGGGTCCTTAAGAAGATAGCTCTATCTGAATTCCCATAGGGACTAGAACCTGCTGCGCTCTAAGCAGTTTGTTGTAGATGTTCTGTGAGTGTACTTAAAGACACCCACGGGAGGAAACGCCACATGTTTAAATTAAAATACCAGCTTTCACCGTGTTCCTTTGCCTAAAATGAGGTTTATTGAAATTATTCCACACTTGAACTTGAGAGATAAAATTCCATAAAGTAAAAGGCCAGCACATGACACTCCAGTACCTGCCTTCTTCCAGGGCTGGTCATCGCTTCACAACCTGTGCAGTGACTTTGTTCTGCAAAGACAAACTTTAATGTAAAAGGAAATAGATACATCAATACACCTCCAGACCTGCTTAAATATAGCTTAGAATATTGTGCATGCAGCAACCCCAGTTAAACTCAATGGGATAGACACACACACACATAAAGATAGAAGGGGGCCTAGTTTGAAAAGGGGTTTGGAGGTGAGGGAGATAAGATAATGGGTGAACCGGAAAAATTCATATAAAATTTCATATAAAATTGCCAAAAATGTACTAATCTGAAACAATTAGAAAGGACAGAATAAGGGACTGAATGACAGGAAATCACTTTCACTGTCTCCCCCATCTCACCCTCCACCCCTCCACTCACTTCAAAGTGTCTGCATCTACCAACTGCGGCTCACAAGCTGTCACAACGTTCTCCAGAAGTTTCTTACACTTTAAAAAGCACACCTGAGCTACTGTGATCAAACACCGAGGCATCTGGGAGATGATTGGTTTAGTTTGTTGTAACAACCTACATGATGGACAGAAGCACAGACTGTAAAAACAGAATATTAATATTCTGCAATACTCTTTTCCTGTTTGTTTCCTTTCTTTCTTTCTTTTTTTTTTTTTGAGACAAGGTTTCTCTGTGGCTTTGGAACCTGTCCTGGAACTAGCTCTTGTAGACCAGGTTGGCTCGAACTCACAGAGATCTGGTGGCTGCCTCTGCCTCCTGAGTGCTGGGATTAAAGGTGTGCACCACCACTGCCCAGCTCTGTTTGTTTCTTTTTAAATGATTTACTTGGCTTTGTGTGTGTACCTGAGTGTATGTATGTGTGCCATGTGCATTTGGGGAGGTCAGGTGAGGTGTAGGATCTCCTGGAATTGGAGCTATCTAGTGGTGGTTGAGAGGCGCCATATGGGTGCTGGGAACCAAACCTGGGTCCTCTGTAAGAGCAGTAAGTGCTCTTAATTGCAGAGCATCTCTCCAGCTCTGTGTTCGGGCACATGTGGTTTGGGTAAGCAGTGCACATCTTTTTCAGCGTCCTCTCCTGGCTCCATCCAAATTGCCACACTTTGCATTCCTGGTAATGAGCCAACTCAAAAGGCAATACTAGTTTATTTGAGCAGACTGGACCTATATTATTTCAAAAATGCAGTGCTGGAATGCTCTGAATGGAGGCTTTGTTCCAGAAAAGGCCCTAGTTTGGCAGCTCTGGGAGATGGACAGAGGATCAGCCCAGAGCTCTACCAACAGAATTTGTGGGCTCTATATCCCTTCTATATGCCCCTGTGGTAGCCTCTTGGCAGAAATAGGGTAACTGAGAAAGTCATGCTGTTTGGCAAAAAGGAGCTCCTGTGATGTTTGGGTTGCTAAATTGCAATAGGAATGTCCTCTGGCCAGCTGTTTGAGATGAGACTGCCTGGTACCACACTGAGAACTGTCCAGAGTTGTACTTGGTTAGCAGAAGTGAAGATGCTATGAGGCAGGAAACGTCCTTGCCAGGCAGCGGTGGCGCACGCCTTTAATCCCAGCACTAAGAGGCAGAGGCAGGGGGATCTCCGTTAGAGGCCAGCCTGATCTGCAAAGTGATGTCCCAGGACAGCCAGAGCTGTTACACACAGAGGAACCCTGTCTTGAAAAACAAACAAACAAACAAACAAACAAAAAAAAAAGGAAAGAAAGAAACGTCCTCTGAGAACCAGAATGATGGGAGAAGGCTTTGCCGAGGGTGGACAGTCACATTGAGCAAGGCAGGCCGTGTACATGCAGGGTAGGCTTAGGGAGTCCTGTGGTCTCAACTGGTGGAAGGACGATGGCTGGAATAGCAATTAGGATGCTCTTGATGATAGTGAGGGAAACCAGATGGCTGGAAAGGGATGCTTACCATCAAGGTTCAGAGAGCAAGAGCAAATAACAGGTCCTAATTTTGACTAGGGATATTAGTGACCTCAAAAGTCCTTCAAGCCAGAGACATGAGCTACTGTATATAGCTGACTGTCTGTATGTGCGCCTCTGGAGGTCCCTGACTCTCCTCTTTCCAGGCACCGTTAGGTCATGAGTTATGTATTTTTGACTTTTTTTTTCCAGGTTCAAGGCAATGGTCAGAAAAATGCTTGTTGACCTAGTATGCTCATCCACCCCTAGTCTGTCCCCAAAGCTCCTTTCTTTAGATTATTTTTTTTTATTAAAAATTGCAGAGTCAGGTTGGAGAAATCACTCAGTTGGTAGAGTGCTTGCTGAGCATGTGTGAGGCCCTGGATCCTGCTCTTAGCATCACATAAAACTGGGCTTGGTGGAGCACACATCTGTAAGCTCACCTTGGGAGAAGCAGAGGCAGGCGGGTCTCTGAGTTCGAGGCCAGCCTGGCCTACAGAGTGAGTTCCAGGTCAGCCCAGCCAACACAATGAGATCCTGTCTCAGGGGAAATCCAGGCTAGGTTCTAATGACAGTCACACTATTTGTATTATTATAAGCAATAGTGCCAAGGGCTCTGCTCACACCTTTTTACTCCATTTAGTTGAAACCATTGTTACAGGCTATATTACAGATGAGGGAACTGGGGCATCTAGAGGAGGAACTTATATGAAAGTATTTCCAGGTGTGTGTGTGTGTGTGTGTGTGTGTGTGTGTGTGTGTGTATGTGTGTGTGTGTTTGAAGCATGATCTCATGTATCCCACCTTAGAGCTGAGATTAAAGACATGTGTCACCACCGCCAGCTTCATATTGTTAGATTTTTCTTTTCTTTTTTCCATGTTGTTAATTTTATTGGCAGAGGTTGGGCTCTAAATCTCATCTGTCCAATGCCAGAGCAAAGCTGTGCCTTCTTGGTAGCAGAAGGGCTACATATGGACTTGGAACAGCACATCTTGAAACTCTTTGAGGTGGTTGCACCACCCAGGGCAGAGGCCCAGCGTCTGGTCGACAAACGCTCCTTTGTCACAATGAGGGACCTGTGACCAAGTTAGGTGTTCTCAGCCTCTCTTGTAACTAGGGAATGTTGTGAAAGTTCTAGCAATACATCAGGGATGAAGCAATTCAAACTGCTTCAAGGTCCAGCTCCCAATCCTGATCCCTCTGCCTAGAGTGTTGCAGATGAGCCCAAAATGCTAAAACTTCAGTCTCTGTGTCAAAGGACCCTAGATATCTGGATCTACTATGGAAAGCCCATCCCAAACCTTCACATTGGATGTAGGGCAGATTGCTTTGGTGGTGAGCCTTCAAGACTGAGGACTTTGTTACAGCAGCTGGTCTCTGCCTGGCAGATAAATCTGCACACTGTATCCTCTGTTTGGGTCATGCTCTTGGCTAGGAACTCAGACAGGTAGTCGGTGGGAAAGGAAGTGATCATTGCCAAGAACCAGGCACAGTGGTGCCTGTAATCTCAGCGCTCAGGAGGTGGAGGCAGGGGGATTGTGAGTTCAAGGCCAACTTAGACTATACAGACCCTGTCCCCTCAATTTTTTATTTTTCTCTTTTGCAAAGAAATGAACTTGAAAGATCCAGTTTTTGTGACAAGTTAAAAAATTCAACAACAACGTGACTCCATGTTTCTCAAATCACAGAATTTGAAGTCTGAGGTCAGGGAAATGCTCTTTAAGACTAACGTCTAGTGCAGGGGGTTCACCACATGAGTATAGGGATCAACGGATGGGGTACAGAGCTTCTGAAAGTCCCTGGACTTGTGTGCAGCATCGTCTGGAGCAGCTAGCCAGACCCTGCTCAGCTTCCCTTGCATTCAAAAGGATGGAGAGCTAGCCATAAGTCTAAGCATGAGCCGTTCACAAGGCTCCTCTCGACCAGAAATACAAAATCAAACTTGGCTGCACGTTTAGGATTTTACTTTTTTTTTTTCCCTCTTGAGGTTTCCAATTCTGCCCCTATCTATGTAAGATCTATAAAAGGAAAGTTTCTCTTGAAACTGGTACGGTAGCACTTGGCACAAGTGTCATTGAGCAAGTGCAATAGCCTGGGGGAGGAAGTCATGAGTCTAAAATCAACTGTTCTGTGGTCAAGTAGAGCTTTAAGCCCATAGTCTTAGGGACCAAAGCAAGCGTCTGTCATTGCTTTACTTCTTGGCCAACAGCTTCTTCCCCTCTAGATGTCTGAGGTCCTTTGTCAGTTTGTTCAGGTCCCTGGCTGGGTTCTTCCCCTAGGGAACCTTTAGACTCTGCATTTCCCATCTCGATTTCTCTTAGTAAGTCTCCTGGTTTACATCTCTGTTTCTCTTTCCCTCCCTCCTCCCCTCTCTCCCTTTCTTTCTCCCTCTGTAGGAGGGAGATGATGATGTAGGTCAGATGTTACAGTCAGTCTTTCTCCTCACTGTTTGAGACTAAGGTTCGCTGGTCCTGGAGCTCATTGATCCAGCTAGACCAGTGCAACCTTCCTAATGCTGTAACCCCTTAATACAGTTCCTCATGTTGTGCTGACTCCTAACCATAAAATCATTTTCATTGCTACTTCATAGCTGTCATTTTGCTACTGTTATGAATTGTAATGTAAATACCTGTGTTTTCTGATGGTCTTAAGCGACCCCTGTGAAAGGGTCATTCGACCCTCAAAGGGTTGTAACACCCAAAGTGAAAACCGCTGAGCTAGATTATCTGGCCAGCAGCCTCAGGGATCCGCCTGCCTCGACTTCCCTGGTGCTGAGGTTACAGATGCATGCTGCCACATCTGGCTTTTTATATGGGTGTGGTGAGGCCCAATTTAGATCTTCAAGCTTGTAGAGCAAGCACTTAACCTGTTGAGTACCTTCCTAGTTTCTGTTAGGTAGTCCACGCTTGCTTGGACCTGCAGTCTTCCTGCCTCGGCCTCCCAAGTGCTAGGATTACAAGTGTACCTTACCATGTCTGGCTCAGCCCCTCTTTTGATGGTATTGATGTCTAAGAAAGCCAAACAACCATTTTGTTGGAATATGCTAATTACACATAATAACAGTTTCATTATGACATTTCCATACATGCATGTAATGTATTTTGATCATATTCCCCATTGTCTCTCTCCCTGCTTCCACTGATCCTCCTTTTCTACCCAATCAGACCCCTTTCTAGTTTATGTCTTTTTTCCTTCTCTTTTCTTTTCTCTCTCTCTTCTTTGTTTTTTGAGACTGGATTTCTTTGTGTGGCTTTGGCTGTCTGGGCACTTGCTCTGTAGACCAGGCTGGTCTTGAACTCAGAGATCTGCTTGCCTCTGCCTCTAGAGTGCTGGGATTAAAAGCATGTGCCACCACCACCCAGCTAGTGTGTGTCTGTCCATGAATTTAATCAGTTACTTATAGAAGCTTGCTGAGGGCTGTTTCTGGGAGCACGGGCACCTTTCCAGGGGCTACACCCCTGAAGGAAGTATCTTTTCCTCCCACAAGCATCATTAACTGCTTGTAAGTTCTCAGGGAGGGCTGGGTCTTCACAAGCCCTCCTCCTCCATGGCAGAATGTTGATGGAATGAATTCTGTGCACGTAATAACAGCTCACTGTGGAGAGTCAGACCACACTCACGTCTGCGCCCTACAACACGCCACCTTTCCTGCTTTCCTCTGGCTCCTACATCCTTTCTGTTGCCACACCCCAGTGTTTCAGAAGCCTTGGAAGAGCAGTGTTCCCCTCAGCGGTCACTTGTGGTGTTCTGGGGCTGTGTATTTAATGAAGTCCTAGAAGGTTTGGGTCTAGACGGAAAGGTTCCCCTCTCTGCTGCCCTCAGAGCTGGGCTCCCACTTCGCACTCAGTCCAGACCTCACTTTACTGAGCTGGGGGATGATGGGACCACGGTAAACAGGACTGCCAGAGGTGGCTCTTGCATGGTGGAAGACTGCTTAGGAGTCGTGATTTCTGGGCTCTGCTGGGGATGACAGTCAGGCTCAATCACAAGTACTGACTATCTGCTGTGGGCTAGGATAGAGCCAGATAATTATTCACGCATCCATCATGTATTTATGGAGTGCCTACTGATTGCAGGGCTCTGTTCTGGGCGCTCTCTCTCTCTCTCTCTCTCTCTCTCTCTCTCTCTCTCTCTCTCTATATATATATATATATATATATATATATATATATATATATATATATTTCAGCGTGATGAAAGCTAGGATGCAGAGGGGCAAGACAGTGACTCCGGAGAAGCAGCGTGACTTCCCCTATACCACGCAGCTGCTGAGTGAGTGTGGATCTTCTGATTCTGAGTCGTACAGGCTTACCAACCCAACAAGAGGGGTAGGGGAAGCAAGCTGGGAGAGGGGCCTGAACAACCGTGTTGACTGTGTGTTTGTGTTTATGTAAGAACGAAAGCTTCTTCCTGTCAGGATGTACTATAAACAAAACAAGGGAAGCTGGGAGGAATGTTTGCCGCGCATAATAGACAAAGTTAATATTTTTATACACTTTCACAAATCAGTAAGAATTACACTCCAAAAATAAAACAGGGAAGGGTATTAGTATGTGATACACATGGATAAAGTAGAAGGGACCAAAAATACGAAGAACCATAAACTCACTAGTGATAGAAGAAAACGCTAATTAGAATAATGAGCGTTCCTTCCCCTTTATCAAATGGGCACCTGTTCAAAGGACGAGACTCTGTGCTGATGGGAGCACAGAACAGCATCTTTCAGACAAGCTTCAGCAACCAATTTTAGGATGTTCTTAAATAGATCGATTCTTCTACTTTTTTTAAAATAACATAGATTTGAAAAGCTTTATAACTTTTGGTTTTTTTAACCATATTAACAGCGTCTTCCAGTTTTTCTAGAGTAAATGAATATGTATCCTTTTTATAATTAACAATATACATATATTCATTTTTTAAAAAAAGACTACAAAAATAGAAAAGAAAATGAAGGAGATGTTTATTGGTTTTATACATATCAGAATAAAGGCTCTCAGTAGGGGGCAGAGTTTATCATCTGCAGTTTCCAAAGTATCACACTGTCCTTCCTTTGTGTGCGCTTGACTGTCCCTCTGTGTCCATCAGTCTTTCAGCTCCTGTGTGGAGTCCCACCATCAATGCCTAGAGTCCTGTGCCTGGGCCATGCAGGGCTCATTCCGTCATTGTTCATGCCTTCCCTGGTAACATGACCCTACCTAGCTGTATTCCCCGGTATCTTGGGGTGACTTAGACATAGCGATACCAGGCCCATCCACCTCCAGCTAAGCAAGACTGCTGCCGTATGACTTATTATGATTTAGTGTTGAGGACTATCGACCTCAGGCTGCATCTAGTCATTGTTCTGTGCCCAGGCCTCACTCACGGGTGGGACAGAAGGTAGGCTTGTTGAGATCAGTGCATTTGACTTCCTAGTACTTCAAGCACAAAGGATCAACGTGTGTGTGTGTGTGTGTGTGTGTGTGTGTTTAGGTTAGAGGATAACTTGCAGAAATTAGTTCTGTCCTTCTACCATGTGAGTCCCACAATGGTGTGTGTGTGTGTGTGTGTGTGTGTGTGTGTGTGTGTGTCTTTAGGTTAGTGGATAATTTGCAGAAGTTAGTTCTATCCTTCCACCATAGGATGTGTGTGTCTGTGTGTGTGACCCCAAATGCCAAACAAATGCACATGAGGCATCAGATGTGTGCGTGTTAATCAGTACATAGCTCTGTTTTCTTCTAAATTCCTGGGTTGTGACAGCTTAGGGTACCAAGAGTTAGTACAAGGGTTATTGTGAAATTTTCAAAGCAAGATGAATTTTGACACACTTAATTGCACAAAGAAATATGTTACATGGCATTATATTGACAGAAGCAATAATTATCCACCAAGGGTAGTGAACCTCCTCGTTGTTGGCACTGTGTAGGTAACCACTAAATACAGGATGAATGCATGCATGAGAAGCTGAGCCAGGGTGGGATGACATTCCTCCCTTCCTACTCGTGCCTTATTAGATTCTCTAGCCCCTCCAGCCACTTCAATTCCACTTGACACCATTCAGCTTTCACTTGGGACATAAGCTGAATGTCACTGTTTTTTTTGGGGGGGGGAGTGGGGGTTGAACCTAAGCAACTGGCAAACACTAAATAATCTTCAAAGTAAACCAACTATGGGCTGAGTCAATGTTCAAGAACATTCACTAAAGAACCTGGGCCTGTGTAGACGGCTGTCATTGTCTCCCAATGGTGTGTGTGTGTTGTTTGGTTTGTTTTTGTTTTTTGCTCTTTTTTTGGCGGGGGGCAGGTGACAGGGTTTTATGTAATCTAGGCTGGCCTCAGACTCTGCGTAGCTAAGGATGACCTTGAACTTTTAATTCTTATGCTCTACTTTCGAGTTATAGGTACCACACCCACTTTCTGCAGTGCTGGTGATCAGCCTAGGGCTTCATGCATTCTAGACCAACACCCTCCCAACTGAGCCTCATTCCCAGCTTTACCTAGTGTTTGTTTAATTTTTTTTTGTGCCACCTTTTACTTCTGTGCAACCCTCCTCCCCCTTTCCTTTCTCCTCGGACTGAGGATCCGAAGACACAGGTGGGAACCTCCATAACTTCTCTGGTTGCATCTGCTCCGTAGGCAGGAATGGGACTGTGAAAGCAAATGTCACTGCTGCAGCCATAATTTAAGACGTCCTTAAAAAAAAAAATTCCAATTTCATCATTTCACAGAAGAATAGATCAATATTTCTACAGTTAAGAGTTTAGTTAAAAACCCTGCTGTGCAATGAAATAATGCATCTGCTATTGGCGTAGAGCGACTGGGATGTTAATTCCTTGGTTTTGTGTCAGTTAAGGGCAAATTAGCCTTCCAGCACTAGTCATGACTCATTATGTCATTATGTAGAAGGCACTTACTGTACCTCCACTACTATGCAATTTAGATCCAATAAAAATTGTGACAGCGTTTTTATCCACTTCATTAAGCTACTAATTTCTTGTAAAAAAATGTACATTAATCTTTTTATAGCTTCATGCAGAGTGGCATATTTTTAGACTCTAACATTGATTAGGTCCTGGTTAAGAATAATTTTCACAGTACTTTTAAGAAATGTAAATAAAGTTACAATAATTTAATTTTTCAACATAGTTATGACAGTATTGATCTTCAAATGAACATGTTGGCTGAATTAAATGTGTAGCCCAAATGAAATACAGGCTGAATATTTAAGCACGCAACAAATTACAAAGCTGGGCTGAGCAATGCCCTGCAAACGGAATGGGGGGAAGAAGCGTGAACCTCCGCAGAACATATTAATTGCTCATATTTGAAAATATGTAAATGGGGACTTTCTTCTTTGACATCTGACTTTCCTTACCCAAATGTTTAAAAAATACAGTGAAGAAAGTCTCCCCCCTTTGATTTCTCATTCCCTATGAAGTATTAATGGTGCTCCTGTCTCACCGTGTGAAGGAAAGTACGCTGGGTTCAGAGGAGACAATGCCCAGGGTGTTCAGTGGGCAAGGCAGGTGGTCAAGTGGTCAAGGGCAGGCTTGGGCACATGTGCCCTTGGTGTCAGAGCTGTTTCTCTTTGCTCCAAGGACACCGTGTTTGCGTAGTGCTGACAGAGCCGTGAGTCACATCCTCACGTCTTCAGTGCCGGAAAGGTGAGCTTGGGTGGGTATGAGCTGAGTCCGATGAGCTCACTTCTCAGATCCCCATCAGCTTTTCTCTGCCTATAACCTTGCTCCCGCTGCTGTGAGCTGGGCTCTGACTTTGCCCTGCTCTGCCAACCCAGCTATGTCCTGTTCTAGGCAGCACAGTCTGCTGTGCTGCTCCAAGGGCCATGGAAGTTGCTACAGGGCTGATGGCTGGTTAGCCTCTCCAGTGGGAGACAAACACTGTATGAATAACATCGTATTGAATTCAAAGACCCAGAGTCCCAGAGGGTAGAGGGTCCCCTTTCTCAGCCTGCTGCTGTCTTCTCTAGGAAGGCTTTGTGCTGGGCCATAGCCAAGGGCCCCTCTAGACTCTAGTTCTAGTCTTCCTGGAGGGATGCCTCCCCGGGAGTCTCCGCCTCTAGTACTGCAAAGAAAGATCACTTCTTTTAATCTTCTGAATTTTCCGAACCTGTGTGTTTTCAGAAAGGGTGTTTTGTTTTGTTTTTGTTTGCTTGATCGTTTTGGTTTTTCGAGACAGGGCTTCTCTGCGTAGTTCTGGCTGTTCTGGAACTCACTCTGTAGATCAGGCTGGCCTTGGACTCACAGAGACCTGCCTGCCTCTGCCTCCTGAGTCCTGGGATTAAAGGCGTGTGCCATCATCGCCTGGCAAGAAAGGGTTTAAGATGAGGGTAGAAAGCGTTTCCTGCCTCATAGCATCTTCACTTCTGCCCACCCAGTGCAAGTCTGAACAGTTCTCAGTGTGGTGTACCAACCAGTCTCATCTTAATATGAAAGATGCTGCAACAGCCAGTAGAGACTGACTGTATCCTCTGTGTTCTTTGATTGGGTGCCTAATTCTAGAAGTGTGACTTATTTGGGGGCAGAGGCCTCTCTTCAGCACATAGCCCAAGCATTTTTTTTTTGGTCCCTGAGTATTTTCTTGAAAGCCTGTTGGGCTGGCAATGGGTGCCCTGTGTTTGATCTTACCCCAGAGCCTTGCTTACCCAGTCCCTTTCCCTGGCATTATCTAAAGCCACCCCTTTATGCCATCAACCCTGTCTCCCAGCCATGTTCCTGTGTGTGAAGCCAGATATGACTGGTGGTTTCATTTGTAAAGTTTGCCCCCCCTCCTTTTTTTTTTTTAAAGGCAGTGTCATGTAGCTCAATCTGGCCTCAGATTCCCTATTTACCTATATAGCTAATAAGGATGACTTTGAAGCTCCTGGTCCTCCTGCCTTTATCTCAAGGGCTGGGATTAGACATGAGCCCTCATACTGGGTTTATGCAGTGTTTGGGGCTGAACCCAGGTTTCTATGCATGTTAGTCGAGTTCTCAACCAACTGAGCTATAGCCCTGACCCTCATCTGTATAGTCTTTCCCTGGAAGGAGGCACAGGCTGCCTCAGCCCTCACTGCAGAAGGGCACCCTTGCTGCTGAGAGGCAGAGATGTCCCAGAGGGGCAAAGCAATTCAGTTACGCAGGTGGAACATGGTAGAGTCAGAAGCCAGACTTCAGAGACATCTGCAGACATCAGAGCTTCCAAAATGCTTTTGAGTGGGACAGAATAATGGCTCGGTGCTCGGAACTTGAGTTCAGTAGGTGAAGTTTCAAACTCCATCTCTCCTGCTCCCATGTTAGCTGATTTCTCAGAATCTCTCCTTCGTCTTTTTTCTTTTCTTTTCTTTTTAAATAAGAATAACTACCTTTTAACCTCATGTGATTATGAGGACTAAGCAGAAAAATGTGAATTGATCTTGCGTGTTGAGCAAGGTAGCTGTGCCTGTTTTCATCATCGTCCTTCTCACCGTCCATCACTGCTTGTTCGTCCGCATCCCCCAAACCCCCATGCTGCAGGCACTCATGTGTTCCCGGGTAATTAACTAGCTAACATCCACAGGGGGCAATGCTTAGTGGGATCTCCGCCTCCAAGCTTCTTCCTGTGTGTGCCCAGCAGCATTTCACCAGGGTTCCACCCTTCTCCCTTCCCTGCAGGAGCCCAGGCTTGAGGATGCTGGGTCTCGTGGCTGGTTGGTTGATCTCGTGGTCTCAAGGGTTGACCTGATGTGGTGACTGAAGACAGTAGTTTCAGTCTACAAGAGGAGCCGAGTAGTGCCCCAGCACCTAACCTCTCCTTCCAGGAAGAGCTGGTGTTCTGGGGTCACAAAATTATCCCCCATAGAGAGCTCTTCGTGCTTGCTTAAGTATAGGGTTTGGAGCGTGCTGTTGTCTTCAAGGCAGCCCAGGGACTGGCAGGAGGTTAAGTTCTGTTTCTTTGCAAAACAGTGACTCCTCAGAGGTTTCTATAAATACTCAATCAGTTCCCTATTATGACAACAGGAAGGAGTAGTTGGTTGCATCTTCATAATTAAGACTTGAAGAGAAGCCAATGACAACGGAAAACACTCTACTTCTGTGCTTTTCTCTCTCCCGCAGCCTCCTTTCCCTTGAATTCTGTGGTCCTCTTCCCAGGGCACCGCCGTTAGCTTGGGCCCAAGGTCCTCAGGCAGGCCTGGAGCCCAGTGCACTGAACATCAGTGGAAGGAGGAGGAAGCTGTGTGCTGCCCCTCCCCGCTAAGCTGGGAAGTCCCAGAGAAGGAGAGGTTTCAGTCTGTGGGCTCCTTTGCCAGATGGCATTTGATACGAATATTGATGTTAATGGCGTTTGGATAATGACACTGTCTGTGGCGAGGGCTTTATTACCGTTATGAACAGCACAGTCCTGGGGGGAGCCATTCTGTTTAGTTACCTTTGTGTGTGTGTGTTGCAAATGTTTAACGGACAATTACCAGGAGGCTGTGTTCTAGAGGGTTTGTGTGATTTCTGGTTTCTCAGGTAGGTCCTGAAGTCAGTCCAAATGGCGGAGCTGAGGTGCCGTGGTGGAGGGGACTAATGACCGAGGCTACCCACTTTCTTTTCGTGCACTGATGGGTCACCCAAAGCTTTCCCCAGCACTGCCATTCTTGGAGGGTGAACTCTGTTGCAACCTCTCTTCATAACCAGATACATCAAAACCCTACCTTTCACACTTCCAGAGATGGGGGGCTTGAGATTCTTCCTATTAAAAATGAATAATAAAATCCTCCGCTTTCATCCTAATGGGGTTAGTAGGAGGTGCTTAGCTCTTTATAGCAACCTAGCTGATCGAAAAAGGCAGACGAAGCCATCACAAAATTAAGGAAGAGGTCATCGTTAGAAGACCAGAGACGGGGGTCTTTTAAAAGCTTTGCTGGTCTTAATTCAAAGCTCCTCTCTGGAGTGCTTTGGGAAGCAGGCCCATGCATTTCCTTTGCTAAACCAAAGCTTTGGCAAGGTGGGGACCACGTAGCAGGCTCTTCTTGGAGTTGGGCGGAAGGATTGGTCCCTTCAGAGCAGAAACGACGCTTCCAAGACCGATTGTCTGACCGATGATTGGGCTTGTTTTCCTACATCCTGCAAAAGCTCGGCCCCTGTGAGAAATGAGAGAATGAATGAATGGGACCTCAGGTGTTTCTGGAGCCTTGTCAAATGGCTTCAGAGCCGGAACTGGTGGTTGCTATGGCCCAAATGCTCCTGGGATCTTAGCTATCCGGAGACATGGGAAATCAGGAGGCTGGGCAGAACTTCTGGAAATAGCTTTGAAATGGATTGTTGTGTGAGCTCCTGCTGTGGACGGCCTGGCTCTGAATCAGAATACAAAACAGACGGGATGCTCTTTTACCCCTTTCAGACTAATGATTTTGTCCTTTCTCCCTCTCCTCCTCACTTTATTTCTTCATCTATAACGTCTGCAAGAGGGCAGCCAGACTAATAAAACAGTGCTAAGCTTGACTAATGCCAGCCATTGATCCGAGGGTGGGACCCGATTAATCAATGGGATTTTAGCCATGTTTGCTTCCCCAAGGGACAGGAGGCCCAAAGACAGCTCTCACCCCTGCAGAAGGGAGGATCCATGAGTCTCCATCTGTGGTCTGGGAGAAGGCAAGAAGTGGGTGCCTGCTCTCCCAGGAGCAGTCTTTGTGACCTTTTCAGAGATGCTCCTGGGGTGTTGGATGTCTGTTTTGGGGTACTCACTGACTCTGGCTTTGTGAAGAATTTGCTGGGCTCTGGGGACAGGTGTCTAGGATGGGGAAAACCTCACTAGACATACAAGACACATTTTGCATAGCCAGAGGCCTGGGAAATCATCCCCCCTAGTTTCCCTTGCAGTATACCAGGGGAGACTGAGGCTGACAGTCATGCAGTGAGTTAGCAAGGCTATCTCAAATCACCTTTCTATCTTCCCTGTGTGTCTAAGGCTGAGCAGAGTTATTAGAAATGGCCACAGCCACCAAAAGGTTACAAGCAATTATAGAGAATTTAGGCTCAGTGTGGATACCCAGACTGAAGAGTTCAGTTTAAGAAAGATGTGTGTGTGTGTGTGTGTGTGTGTATAATAAAAATTTAAAGTTTCCATTTAGTTTATGCAGAGATGGGGCCATTGGGTATAATGGCAAATGCCTGTAATAACAGCACTTCAGGAGTGGATATAGGAGAATTCAAGGCTCAAGGTCATCTTCAGCTATGCTGAGTTCCAGGTCATCCTGGGCTCCCTGAGACTTTGTCTCAAAACAATGAAAATAAGATGGGGTAAGGGCTAGAGAGGTGGCGCAGCTGTTTAGAGCACTTGCAGCTTGTTGAGAACCAGGGCTAGTCCCCAGCACCCACATGGCAGCTATAACTGCTGTAACTCCAGATCCAGAGGACCCAGCAGCCTCTTCTGGCCTCCTTAGACACTGCACACACATAGTGCACATGCATACATGTAGGCAAAGATTCAAACACATAAAATAAAAACGAATAAATCTTTTTTTTAATTAAGCATTATTCTCTGTGTGGTGGCACATGCCTTTAATCTGGCACTCCGGAGACAGAGGCAGTCAGATCTCTGTAAGTTTGAGGCCAGTCTGGTCAACATAGTGAGTTCTAGGACAGCCAGGGCTACATAGTGAGACTGTGTCTCAAACAAACAAGCAAAAAATTTGAGCATTTCCAGCCTCACCAAAGCCCAGGTGTGAGCTAAACCTTGGTGTTGGTGACTTTTTGGCGTTTGATGTTTTGTTTTGTGATGGTGTTGAGGGAAGAACCCAGGGCGTCCGCCAATGCTTATGAAGGGAGCAGGCAAAAGCCCCTTGGTCTGAGCACTGCCATTTTGACTTCAGATTACATTTTACCTGCAGAGTAAAGTTCAGGTTCCTAAGCCCTAGGGGAGCTGAGAATGTTCCAGTGGCTGACCAACCTCCCTCTAAGCCAAAGAAATAGTCATTATGCATCTTTAGTTCTCTAGAAACATTAGGCTGCTCCGAACAACAGAAAGAACAAATGAATCTGATTGGTTGGGCTAAAAGGCTTGCATTGTATGTCAGTTGACAGTGATGGAACACACAAGGAAAGCACCTGATCCCTAAACCTGATTGGTGAATATTGTAACTGTAACTTGGCAACCAATGTTTGTGATTTTTGTGTTTATAACCCCCACGTCCGGCCCTGCTCAGGGCTGTCAGGTGACACAAAGCTCCCGAGTCCTTGTCCTGCAGCCCTGATCGATCAGTGACCCGCTTATGTGGTGATTTATTAGAATCTTTGGAACCCAGAGGTGTTGTCTCTCTCCTTCTTTGTGGTACACAAGCAGGCTAGGTGTGACACTAGGCAATGATTCTGTGCCTGGATTGTTTCCCCAGCTCTAGCGATGACCATTTCTTTGCTTGTCTTCATGATTTTACACCCAAATAGCTTCTTATTTCTTGTGTTTAAACTTCATGTAAGTAGAACCTCACTGTATATGTGTTTTTCTCTGTTTTGTTTCTTTGATTCAACAGTGCAGAGATCATCCGTTCTGTTGTGAGTAGCTGAATTTCACTCATTTTCCTTGCTTTTATATTTTTTCCTTTTCCTTTGCATAGAATTTTTAAAATCTTTGGTGTCTGTGTGCGAGCGCAGTCTATGCATGCCATGACATATGTGGCGTTCAGAGTACAACCTTGGATATTGGTCCTTTCTGTCCACCCTGTATGAGGCAGGGTCTCCTGATTCTTGATGTCTATATTAGGTAGTTGGGCCACAGACTTCCAGGCATTCCCCTGTCACTATCTCCTGTCTTTCAAGTGGAACGTTGGGGTGATGTTCTACTGTGTCTGTCTTTTCATGGGTTCTGGATCTGAACTCTGAGTCTCAGCCACTGAGCCGTGTCCCCAGCCTATAAGAATTAGTATAAAAATCTATTAGAACCCTGCCACATGAACTGAAGTATGATCCTTGAGATAACACAGCCTACAGGGTGGGTGTTGGATGTCCTAAAGAGTTTTTTGTTTGTTTGTTTGTTTCTTTTTTAAACCTGTGGTTCTTACTTTTCATTTTATTTTAAACTTCAGAGACCTGATTGTTTCATGAGTTACCTCAAAACACCCACCAGTTTCAGAAACACACGGCTGTGCTAGGGTCCACAACTCAGTGATGGAGGACAGGAACGGGTGAATGACAGGATTCCTGTCTTTGCAGAGGAGATTTGACCTAGGCTGTGAGTCCCCTATGGACTACACCTATTTTATCCATCTGGTAGTATCCCCAAGACTCAGAAGCTAGTCGATACATAGATCAATATGCTTTCCTATGAACAGAGGATACAGTTTTCTGTACAGGCCCTGCAGGATGTACACAGATCCCCAGTAGTGTGATATACAGATCTAGCAGTGGCCATTAACTGTTTCCTTGGTAATGTGGAGGGTTGTCACATATATGTGGTGGTGCATGCTTGCAATCCTGGCACTTCAAGGCTCAGACAGGGGGATCATGAGTAGGTTTCCAGTCAGCCTAGGCTACATCTTCTTGATGGAGACATTAAGGGTCTTGACCACCCTTGGGTCACTTATATCTTACATCCAAAAGCACCATAGATGCAATGGCTGTGTTAGCCAGAGACTCACTGTGTCTCCTGAAATCACATAAAAGGAGTCTGGTGAAGAGAAGTTTGCTAAAACCAGCAAAGTCATTGGTGTGCTTCTGTGGGGGAGTGCCCTAGCCTTTGATTGAGGGTTTATGGTCACCCAGGCCTCTGCAGATGTCTCTGAGCCTGGGGCTGCCTGTAACCAGTCTTTTTCTGTCCCACCAGCCAGCTCCCAAATAATGACACAGAGACTTCTTATTAATTATGAAAGCTTGGCCTATAGCTTAGGCTTATTCCTAACTAGCTCTTATATCTTGAGTTAACCCATTTACATTAATCTATGTTCTAGCATGTGGTGTTACCTTTCTCTGTCTCCCACGCGCCTAGATTCCTCCTTCTCTTCCTTTCTCCTCCCGGAAATCCTGCCTGTATCTCCTGCTTGGCTATTGGCCGTTCAGCTTTCTATTACACCAATCACAGCAACACACCTTCACACAACATACACACATCACACAACAGCTGCCGATTCCCTCGAGTACCTTCTGCTGCATGGGAAGGAGAAGTAGAGCCATCTTTGCTGTCCCTGTCAGCCGAACTGACTGAACTGCAGTCTTCTGGGCTCTTTTTTTTTACCCCTGTCCCTCAGCTTATCTAGCACACCCAAGCATTGGGCACCCAGCGGTAGCCACAGATGTAAACTTGGATGTCTTTCAAGTATTTATTTACTTATTTAAGGCTCACCATTTAAAGAACTACATAAGCACAGGTAGGATGGTCAAGGCTTACAGAGAAGTCTGTGTAGGTTCCCACAATCCTCATGGAATCCAGGCCAGAAGTAAAAGATATCCCCTCTCCCCCATGGAAAGCAGGGAGATGGACAGGATTTTATGTGTTCAGAGTAGCCTCACACTCCCTAGGTAAGATGACCTGGAATGTCTGATTCCACTACCTGCACCTCCAGGGGGTTGGGAGTCCTGTTTCGGTGTTCCATCATGGTCTGTTTTTTTGCAGCCCTGGGAATGGGACCCAAGGCTTTGCACGTGCTAGACAACACTATCAAGTGAGCTACATCTCCTGCCCATCTCTATAATTAAACAAAAATTAGCTCACTCTGTGTGTGTGGGGGGGGGGAGAGGGAGGTGTGGAAGTCAGTGGATAAATTGCTAGAGTTGATTTTTTACCCCCACTATGTGGGTGGTCTCGGGGTTTGAACCCATGTTGTCAGACTTGGCAGCTGGCGTCTTTACTTCCTGAGCCATTTTGCCAGTCTGATGTAATTTATAAGTATGTGTTTATTTGTGGGGTGGTTCATTTAATCAAGCTTCCCTAGGAGATGTGAATCCTAAGACTGTTTTGGCTACCATGGTCATTGGTGAACGTTACTTGGGTGAGTGGAGGTTGAGTGAGTGCTGGAAAATTGCTGGCTGGAGGAACATACTGGTATGCCAGACCCGGTTCCAAGGTCTCGGGTAAACACTTCAGGCGTCCCCAGTCCGACCCACAGCAAGTGGGGAAGCCCTGGCAGAGCCTAAGGAGGCGCCGCAGGAAGGCCTGCCTTCCTGGAAAGCCTCGCTTGGAATTGTCTTCAAAAGCTGCAGCGCAGCCCCCGGAGTTTGAGTAGGAATAAATCATTAGCATTTTATTTACAGTTCTGAGTTTACAATTCCTAGAAAATGATCCTGCTGTTCAGAGCGGATCTCTTTGCGGCCTTCCACAGCGCCTCCTTTCATCTCCCCCGTCTGGGGGACCAGATTAGCTGTTTGCCTGCACAGGGAAAGAGTGTGGGACAGTGGTCTGGAGAAGGGGGGTGCGACGACCCCGAGCCCCGAGTTTTCCGAGGGCCAGAATGAAGGAGTCCTGTCCCCTTGGTTTACGGGGAAAGGAAGTTTGACCCGGAGTGGGCCGGGGGATGAGGTCACACAGCTCGAGCTGGACTCAGAGTCCTGGTTTCTAAACCAGACAAGAAAGAGCAGACTCGGAAGCCTTTGGCTCTGGTGGGGACTCAAGTCCCCGACGGCACCCGCCGCACCCGCTAGATGGCAGCCTCGGTCTCCGCCGGGGACCAGCACTAGAGGCCTCGAGGGTGGCTCCATAGGAGAGCGGCTTTGCACCCAAGACTCTGGCTTGCAGGATGTCCGAGAGAAGGGAGGGGCTGGGAGCTGCCTCGCAGCTGGGATGGAGCGTCGGCTTGGAAAGCTGCGATGGCTGACCCGTGCCACCTGCCCTGCTTGGGCAGTGACAGATGTGAGACCAGGGCGGGAGGGCACCTTGGATCCAGGCTGCCAGACTAGAAGGTCATGGCACGACTCCCGCAGGCTCAGCAACTGTAGTTAGATTTGATCCCCATTCATGGTTGAGTCTTCTCGGTTGTTCTCAACTCTTGCCAGACTTGAGTGTTTTGTGCCTCACACTATCTTGGCCCTCCTCTGAGCCTAAACTATGCCCCTCCCACAGCCAGGATCCACAATGCCCACCCCACAGTCACATCTTTGGATAGGCAGAGATTGGAGCATCTCTGGGGCCAGTAAGACTTGGGGTCCTGGGCCCAGCTGCAGAGACAGACAGTGCATGAAGAGAACTTGGTGTTGTGGGAACCCCGCTTTTCCTAAGAGGGAGCAGGGCCCAGGAGTTGGCTCTGTCCCTGGAGTGTGTGAATTCATGTGTTTTATTTACTGATTTCATTTTGTTAGGTTCAAAGTCTTAGGATCTGTAACTTCAAGGGCATTACTGTCCCAGGACTGCCTCCTGGGCAGATGAAGGCAGACTAGAGGCCCCCTCCCCAGCTCGCCAGTGCAGTGCCTTGGCAGGAGGCAACTCTTTTCCCCTCTAAGAGAAGGCGACCTCAGCCTGGCCCTGGCCTGGCCTACCTACCATCTGTCACCATATCTTGGGTGGCAACAATAGAACTGTGATTCAGGTTCTGAGACACTGGGCTTTGTCCTCAGCCTTGGAAGTGGGGGCTGTTGAGGCCTGTCTGGTAGAGGCGGGAGTTGCTCTTGCTGCAGTGGTTGGGATCCTTCTGTTCTCTCACTTCAGAGCTCTAGCTGCCTCAGAGTCTTTGAAAAAGACTTTTCCGCTTTAATGAAAAATTCTGCATTATTCATTTGTGTGTACAAGCACACGTGGACTCAGGTCACCTCGCCCCCTCACTGGCTTCCCTACTTCAAGGCTTTGGATTTATTTTGAGAATTGCCTGAAGCCATGATCCCAGGGTGCATGGACTGTTAGGGTTCAGGGGTTGAGTTGGGTATCTGGGAGCATGGGCCTCCTCGGGTAAGGGAGAAACCCTAGGCCGTACTTCCCCTACAGGTCAAGCTAGAGGAGGGCGGCTGGGAAATGGGAGTGGGAAAGCTCCGTGATCTTCCCACTCACCCCTATGGAAAGCCTTCTGGCCTGCTAGCCGGCGCAGGGAAGTGTGGGAATTGATATCCAGAGCCACGGCCCTCAGTTAACATCACAGTTTCCACACAGAGCTGCTCTCTAGTGGAGCCTGTCAACTCAGCTTAGGCCGCAGTGGCTCAGAGCACACTGCCTGCAGCCCCGGGATGTGGGTTCCGAGGCGTTAACCCTGCCCAGTGCACTGGGGATGCAGAGCCTGCAGCATGTGATTTCAAAGGGGACCTAGCACCTATCAGGCTCACCATCAAATTATTCGGCAATCACTACACACTGCCATGCGATTGCCCAGCAGGCGGTGGTGGGGGCAGGCGGGGGTGGGGGTGGGGTGGAAGCGAGTCTCCCCAGGGGTTCCAGAGAGATCTCTGTCCCCTTTACTTACCAGAAGGCCCCTTTGACAGCACTCAAGGGCCAAGAGCAGCCATTCTCATTGGCAAAAGGAGAGGGTGCTTAGGGAGATGGAGAAACCTGTGTCTATGGTATCATGCCTGAAGAGGGGTGGGAGATGGAGAGACTTGTGTCTATGGCATCATTCCTGAAGAGGGGGTGGGAGAGCCAAATAGTTTGAAGCTCTGTTTCTTGCTCTGCAGGAGAGGGACAAAGGAGGGAAGGGGTGACAGAGCTCACATCCCTACTGCTGCCTCTCCAGGAATGATGGATGGCTGTCTGCTCAGGCAGGGGAGCGCCTGTCTGAACAGTTCTCTCTGTGAGGGCTTAAGCCTCTCACACCCGAGCTGGGGCTTCAGCAAGCAAAGTGCTAGGGAGTGTGACTCTGGGCCAGGTACCTCGGTCAGTCATTTGAGTTGATGAGACCATCCCTTTGGCTCCCATGAGAGTCTGTGCCAGGCTTCACCCCATCTCTCTGGCTATGGGCTCGTCTTTATTATGATATAATTTCATCGTCGGTCCAGGCTGGCTTGAACTCAGGAGGCTGCCTCAGCCTTTCAAGTGTTGGAATTACAGGTGTACTCCAAGCTCTTGACTTTTTTTTTTCCATAAAACCAAGGAGTCTTTTGTCCTTCATCCCTTGAGGTTCAGGAGACACCAGGACTCACCTGAGTTTTCTTAGGCTTCACTGGACTAAAGAGCAGTCTGTCCCTGAGAGGAGACCAGGATGGAGGTTGGTACTGGGCCAGGTTTTCCCTTAAAGGGAATGCATTTTAAAGTTCCATTAATTGAGGGCCCTAGTTAATTAGCTAATTGCAGGAATTCGATTCTATTTTGTCTGCCTTTTCTCTCTGAAACATTCTTAGTGAGTTTTCATAGCTGGGAATTCTGAACTCTAAGCCTAGGGGTAGGGACTGAGGGCTGAGGGGTCTGGCTTGGGAAGAGAAGTGCCTCCTTTGGCTTTTGTTTTGCAGCAATGGCTTCCATCAAGCCTGCTTGCAATTCCAGGGTCAGACTTGTGGGGTACCATCACTCCTGGGGGCCCAGCTGCCTAATCATGATCACACCAACAATAACTACGATGAAAATAACAAAACACAAGGCTGGAGTGATGACTCAGAGGTTAAGAGCACTTGCTACCCTTACAGAGGACCAGGGTTCAATTCCCAGCACCCACAGTGTAGCTCACGATCATCTATCATCTCCAGGGGATCCGACGGACACTTGTGGCACATATACATGCATGTAGGTAAAACATTCATACGCATAAAGTAAAACTGATAAACTAATAATTAAAATATAATAAAACACGCCACTTGAATTTCTTGGGCATCTACCACATGCCAGAGGCTGTGTATTTTATGTCAGTTCCCTCATTTTGTCTTGAGAACACCCCGAAAGCACAGGTGTTGTTGGTGTTCCCATTTCACAGAGGTGGAAACTGAGGGCCTGGCAGGTTACTTAGCTTGGGTAAGGTGATACAGCTGGATAGGCACAGAGGCAGAAGTTAGCCCAAGACTTCTGATTTCAAAGCCTCGGATCTCAGCTCTTGGCTCTCGCTACAGGAACTTTCTGTCGTCTTTGTGGCAAAAGTGTGTGTGTGTGTGTGTGCGTGCACGCGTGTGTGTGTGTGTGTTTGCAAGAGTTTCACAAATATTTTGCTTTGCCTCCTCCATTCCTCCCAAATAGAGAAAAATGAGATAATGTAATACAACAACAACAATACAAGCTTCCCTCTTCCCCGGGGGTGGGGGCAGGCGGATCTGAGAAGGAGACACCCATGGTTCTCATAGCTGGCTTCTGGAGGGAGAAGGCGCCTACAGAGGGCTCTGAACATCGCCAGTGCTTCAAGATTCGATGCACTCATCGTGAAGTCACTTGAGTGTCTCCCGTGTGCTGTTCTTGGTGTGTCTCCAAGCTTAACTGGGCCTGGGCAAACCTGAGACCTTCCCTCAGCACCCCCAAATGCTTGCCTTTCATCTCTGTGAGGATAGAGAAGGCACCTTGGTGACAGAGCCCTGTGTGGGCTGCACGGCTGAGCCGTCTGGGAGTTGGCCCAGAGCCATGGAGTGTGAGAAACTTTCAAATTTCAAAACCGCCCTGGGCCAATTTAATAAACTTCTGCCACCTCCATCCTCTCCACAGTTTAGAATTCTCAAATATTCACACCCCCCGCCATCTAAGACGTGCACACAGGAATGGAAGAATTTTGGAATGTTAATAATGCAGAATTTTACAGCATAGCAAGGTGAATTCTCAAGGGGTAATGGTTAACATCTGCTTTCTCTTCTCCCAAGGTAACAATGAAGAAACAAATCCACACAGCAAGCAGGAATGCAAGAGATGAGCCCCCGTCCCTCTGCAAAGGGGTAAGTTGTCCCCAGATCCAGAGCTAGGCACAATAACCCAAACACTTGAGTGTAGTAAGATTGACAGTACAGGGGGCTAAGGGGTGGGACACAAACCAAAGTCAGTTTCTCCGGGGGCACCATCTAGTCTGTGAACAAGAGCCTTTCTTCCGGGGGTCTGAAAGATGACAGGAAACACTCCAGTTCCTCTCAGTGGGACAATTCTCAGCAGTCAGCATCAGCGCTGCGGTCCTGACATGTCCTCAGGGACCGGCAGGATGCTGTTGTGTCAGAAGGCAACAAAGCTAGAGCTCCCCCTCTGTTCTAGATACAGGCTCTGGAGCACCCGGGCTCTGAGCATGCGCTCTTTGCAGGTTTCTGTGTTTCCACTGTCACAAGTGCCCTCTGTGAGCCCCAGACACATACGAACCTAGGTCAAGCTCCAGATCTAGGGACCGCAACGCTGATCTAGCGGGTAGGGGGTTGCTGAGGACACAAGGTAGCTGGAGTGCACCGGAGAAATGAACTGGCGGTTAAGAACACCCAAACTGCGATACCGGAACCCATGCCTGGATGCTCACAACCTGCTGTAACTTCAGATCCAGGCTCGCTGGCATCCTCTTCTGGCTTCTCTAGGCACACACAGATACCTACAAATAAAAAATAAAGTTGAAATGTAAAGAAGTAGCTAGAGCCCACACTTGTTTTCTGACACTTGTTTTACCCCCTTGTCCCCATTTTTGAGATGGCTTCTGGCTATGTAGCCTAGGCTAACCTCAAACTCACTATGTAGCACAGGATAGCTTTGAACTCGAGACACTCCTCCTGCTCCAGTCGCCCAACCACTGGGATTGCAGTTGTGAGCCGCTCCTTTCAGCTTATTTTATTTCTTTGGAGTTTCTCATTTTGGTGGAGAAAAAAGAAATTCAATGACTTCAAATCAGCTGACTTAGAACATAATTTCTCATCTAGCCCTGCCCTCTGGGCTCACTTCAATAGTCCTGGGGAGATGGTCCAGATACAAATCCTGGAGCAGCATAGACATCCCATTTCAGGGACTCTCTGGGTCAGTTTTATTAGTTAAAAACAATGACCGAGAACTTATTTTTAAAAATGAAGGGTGACAAATTTGCGCTTGTGACTATGCAAGGATTTTCATCACATTCCCTGTTCTTTCTTCTTGCTGAAACAAAGGCTAAGGCTCCCCCGTGGTGCAGTGGTAGCATCCTGAATCTCTCAGGGAAAGGTGAAGGAATGAATGGCCAAGCTGCCCTGCACAGATGCAATTGTGGATCTTGGAAACCCTGAACCAATGCTCAGGCTTTTCTCTCTTGCTTGCATAATGCAATTTAAATCCCTTGTTAATTTCCAGGTCGGGTTTCATTCATGAGGATAATCTTTAATTGATGTTAAATATAGGGATCAAGTGAAGCGCATTATTTCTTTTTTACAAAGTGCTAATTGTTCATGTTCTCATAAATTATTTTCTCCTCTTGTGTAGCGGGTCTTATGAAAGAACTTTCCAGCCACTGCTTTTAACCTCATCGTATGAATATTAGCCTGCAATCACCAGGTCGTTTAGATCCTTCCCGTGCAGATGAGTCTCACATCGCCCTCCAGAGCCGGAGAGAAGAAAGACGAGTTGGAGCGTGCGTACATATGGGTGGCTCGCGGACGCTAAAAATATTTATATCCAAACATTTTAAACTTTAAGCAGATCTTTTCAGCTGCTTCTGTTCTTGCAAAGACCCTTGAGAGTTTCGGCCCAAAATGACTCTTTTAATTGAATTTAAAAAACATTGTTTTTTTTGTTTTTTTGTTTTTGTTTTATTGAGAGAGACCCTCACTGTGTAGCCCAGGGTGGCCTCAAACTCATAATCTCCCTGCCTCCACCTCCCAGTTATTGGTATTGTAGTTGTGCAATACCATGTTCAGCTTTTAATTAACTGATTAATTAAATTAGTTAATTAGAACTTGTTTATTTGTTTATTTTGCGCATGTGCCATAGAACATGTATGTTGGTCAGAAGGCAACATGGGAGCCAGTTTTCTTCTTCTATCATACGAGTCCCAGGGATCGAACTGAGGTTGTTAAGCTTGGCAGCCAGTGCCTTTACTCTCTGAGCCATCCACCCAGCCCTTTCATTTTAGTTTTAATTTTATCTTTTTTTGACACATACATGGACAGTTCAGTGGCACTGTGTTCGCATGGCTGTGCCACCATCACCTTCTCCAGACTCTAAAGACCTCTGTATCTGTTAATGACAGCCTCTCATGCCCAGTGGGAAGTGCTCTCTTCCCTGTCTGTGATGTTGGTTATTCTAGAAAGTTCCTTACAGAAAGAGAGACATGCACAATATTTTTCTTCTCTTTCTTTCCTTCTTTCTTTTGTTCCTTTCCTTTTCTTTCTGTGCCTGCTAGTCTTATGTCAACCTGGCACACAAACTAGAGTTCTCTTAAAGGAGGGAGCCCTCATTGAGAAAATACCTCTTTAAGATCCAGCTGTAAGGCATTTTCTTAATTATTGATGGGGGCGGCCATTGTGGGTGGTTCCATCCCTGAGCTGGTGATCCTTGGTTGTATAAGAAAGCAGGCTGAGCAAGCCATGGGGAGCAAGCCAGTAAGCAGCACCCCTCCACGGCCTCTGCATCAGCTCCTGCCTCCAGGATCTTGCCCTGTTTGAGCTCCTGTCCTGACTTTCTTTGATGATCAACCATGCTATGGAAGTGTAAGCCAAATGAACCCTTTCTTCCCCAACCTGCTTGTCAGTCATGGTATTTCATCACAGCAATAGGAACCCTGACTAAGATACTTCCTTTCTTTCTTTGACATAGGGTCTCACTATGCAGCCCTGAACTCACTCTGTAGACCAAGATGGCCTCAAACTCACAGAGATCTGCCTGCCTCTGCCTCCAGATTTCTGGGATTAAAAGTTTGCACCTAGCCTCATTTTTTCTCTTTGACAGTGTTGATGTAGCCTGGTCTCAGGCTCACTACACAGCCAAGGATGACCTTGAATTTCTTATCCTTCTGCTTTCATCTTTGATCACCTGTTAAGTTAAAAACGAAAACAAAACAAACAAACAGAAAACAGTCTCAGGATGGCAAGTACTGGCCAGGCATCTGCTGTGTGACCTGGACAGATTGAACAAATACCTGTTTACCGGAGACAGGGCACAGGTAGTTGGCTAAAGAAATAGTTCTATCCGGGACTAGCTTTGTAAAGCAACAGATTTATTGGTGTTACTTACAGGGACATGAATGATGCAAAACCTACCCCAGAATGGGAGAGAGCCCCCAACACTGCAGCCCTGGAGCTCCCTGCCCAGCTGGTAGGCAGCTCCAGAGATGAGTGAGTCTCTTCTTCCCCCACCCTCTTCTACAGGGAGGACATGAATCTTGTAACTCTCTGTGCTCCCCGATTCTTGATTCTGTGAGCTTCCCGTGAGCATCTCTCCTCCATCCAGGAGGGAATGCTTCAACTAGTAGGGAATTATTACAGAACAATTGATTGCACATGTCTGTGGTTCCAGGAAGTTGAGGCAGGAGGATTGCTTGAACCCAGGAGTACCAGACCAGCCTGGGCAACAGAAGGAGACTCCATCTCAAAGAGAAAGAGAGAGAATAAGAAGGAGGAGGAAGACAGTGGAAGGGAAGGAGGAAGGGAAGAAGAGAGGAGGGGGAGAGAAAAGGAGAGTGAGAGAGAATAGCGCTCTAGTTAAGTTGCCAGAGCGCCTAGGTAGCACACACACAGAGCCTTGGTTTGATCCTCACTGCTGCATAAATCATGCACCCTCAACCCAGATCACATGCTGTGCTTCATCCAAGGATATAACCCGTGTGAAAGCGAGGAAGTGTGCTGTTTAGGAGATCAAAGATGTTGTGGTGAATGTACTTGATGAGATGGTTTTGTCGTTGTTTTGTTTTTTGTTTTTTCTGTGTAACAGTCCTGGCTGTCCTGGAACTCACTTTGTAGACCAAGTTGGCCCATAGTGTTGGGATTAAAGGCGTTAGCCACCACTCCTCGGCAATGAGATGGTTTTTGGAGGAAGCAATCCTGGGCAGGAGCAGAATGGATCCCATGGGAAGGGACATCAGGAACAGAGGTCCACATAGGGAGGCAAGAGAGGACCCCAGGGCTGAGGAATGAACTCAGGTGCACGAACACATGCACACACATAGAGATTAATTAAAGAAATAAGTAGCTGGGTGTGGTGATGCATACCTTTAATCCCAGCACTTGGGAGGCAGAGGCAGGTGGACTTCTGTGAGTTTGATGCCTTGCCTGGTCTATGTAGTGAGTTCTGAGCCAGTCAATGCTACACAGTGAGACCCTGCCCCAATAAACAAGCAAACGAACAAATACATAAATAAATAAGGAGTGCAGGAGAGTTGTTGAACAGAGAAATAAAAGGGTAGAGGGCACTTGGAAGCACAGTTCAATGGCGATGACAGTCACGGATGATGGCAGTCATTCTGAGGGTGGCTGAAGAAGAGGCTTTGTTCTAAGTAGCAGCCTGTTCAGGGGTGGGGTGGAGGTCACAGGGGTGGGGTGATGGTCACAGGGGTGGGTGGAGGTCACAGGGGTGGGGTGGAGGCCACAGCAGCAGCTCTCTTTGGTTGTAGGTCCTGCACTGGCTTTAGAGCCAGAGAGGATGAAAGGCCGTGTCAGACCCTGGCTTCTGATGTTGGGATTTGTGCTGCCCTGGGTAGTTAAGAAAGCTGACTGCTCTAGCTGAGGAAGCCGGGCACTTTGCTCCTTCACCTCTTCTGTAATTCTTTATGAACGACTTACCAAGGCCAAGCTTTTCCTGAGGACTGCTGCCTGCTCCAGGATCTCAGTGCAGCACTGCCCAGGCCTGCGTTCTCTAGCTCCTACCCAGGGCACGGCCCCTCGCAACCTGTCACAGTTTTCGGGTGACTGCTTGTGGCAGGATCTATTTTTGATTCAAGAATGGAATTTTTTTTTCTATTCTCCAAGTTTGTACCTTCAAATTGCCTCTGGAATTCTTGTGCAGGGCCAAGCAGGAGTTATTGGAGGGATGGTACAGTCACTCGTGTAAGAGCCAAGCTTCTTGAGGAAATGGCACTGCATGCGTTAGTGGGGGGTTTCTTGGATAGTGAAATGGGGGAGGACAGAATGGGTAAGTCTCGTAGGTCCCTTCAAAGATTGTAGGAACTCAGGTTCAGGGCAGATATGACCCCAGAGCACTGGCCAAGTGACATGGAGGCAACAGAATTGTCTGTCAGGGGAGGCTGTGATGATGGACCCACCATGCATCCATCTTCTTGCGTCCAAATAGATGACTAATAATGGATCAGAGTCCTCTTAGACTTTGATATGCCCAAGATCCCAGCATCCTGGAGCCACCTTGGGCTAGGGCAAGCCCTGGTAATGATTGATCAAGTTTCCCATGGTTTAGAGGGATGTATATCCCCTTCCCCACCATATTGACTTAAAGAAAATGAAAGTATTCCTTGGACTTGCCTTTGAAGATGGAGACTTAGTACCTGCCATGCTCTCCACGTTAGCAGCCCTGTCCCAGAGGAGCATTGAGTGGGTGCTGAGGACTGCTGGTCTGATAGGCGCGCACACCCATCCAGAGAAGAGCAAGGTCACAGGATGGAGATAGGACTCTATAGATATAGATATAGATATAGATATAGATATAGATATAGATATAGATATAGATATAGATATAGATATAGAGAGTCCTATCTCCAACCTGTGATGGCACCCCTCCCTCCTAGCACCCCACTCCCACCCCAGCGCCTCCCTTCAGGATACCAGGCTGGTTTCAAACTATATAGGCATTTATTACCTTGTCCTTCTAATCCTCCTAATACTGAGTGCTGGGGTTACAGGTATGCACCAACACCTCTGGTTTATGGGGTGCTAGGGAATCAAACTCAGCAGCTTCATGTGTGTTAGGCAAGCCCTTTCCTCACTGACAACGTCCCAGCCCACTGCTGAACTCTTTAAATGACCTTCATCTGTACAAGGATTGCTTTGATCCATACTCTTCTACCTTCTAACTTATTTCAGATTAAAATTTTATTTTAAAATTTGCAGTGCCTGGGATTGAACCTGTGATCTTTTGCATGCTAGACAAGCATGGTATTACTACCCTACAGTTCCAGCTTACTTGGTTTCATTTTGTTTCTTTGAGACAAGGTCTTTCACCATATAGCCCAGACTTGTCTCTAATTCTCTTTATAGCCCAGACAGGCCTTAACTTGTAATCCTCCTGCCTCAGTCTTCTCATTGTTGGGATTACAGGTACCACCAATCCACACATTCCTTTCCTTTAACATCTTTAGAAAAATATGTTTATTTATTAATTATTCTGGAGTGTCTGTGCATGTGTGGAGGTCAGAGGATACCTCTGGGAGTTGGTTCTCTCCTTCCACCTTGTTGAGGCAAGGTCTCTTGTTCCTGCACACTATGTACTCTGGCTCTCGGGCTTCTGGGAGATTCTGTCTCCACCTCCCATCTCCCTGCAGGTGTGCTGGGATCACAAATGTGTATCACTTCACACCACTTCATCGTCTTTTTACATGGGCTTTGGGGACCAAGTTCAGATCATCAGGTTTACTTGGAAATTACCCACTGAGTTCTTTCCCTGCCCCCCTTCTAAAAAAAAATCAAAGATAGAATTCACATTCCATGAGCTCATCTGTTGGATGTGCATAGTTCAGTGGTCTATAGTGTATTTACAGCCCCATAATTGTAAGCACTGTCTAATTCCAGAACTTTTAAATCACACCCCCCAAAAACTTGAGACTTGCCCACTATCCCTCTCCACATTCAGCTCCTCACAGCCTCAAGGCTACCTGCTGCCCTTTTGGATTTTCCTGTTCTAGGCATTTCATACATCATGGCCTTTTGTGCTGACTTCTCTCACTTGGTATATTGTCCCACAACCTCACTGAGTATCAGGCCCTAGTACTTCATATCCTGGTGAACTCATATTCCCTGGTAAATCATATTCCGTTGTGTAGGCAACCCGTATTTATTTCACTTACCCATCCACCTTTGGGTTCTCTGTATTTTAGCAATCATGAATAACACTAATAGGAAATTCACGTACATTAAAAAAGATATATTTTTAATTTATATGTACATGTCTCTCTGTGTATATGTGCACATGCATGTGTGTGTTGATGGAGGCCAGAAGAAGCCATCACACCCCCTGGAGCTGGAGTTACTGACAGCTGTGTGTCACCTGGTGCTAGGAATTGAACTTAGCACTCTAAGCAACACGTGCTCTTACTTGCTGAGTCACCTCCCTAGCCCCCTCAGATACAGGCTTTGTGTATCTGTGTTTTTATCTCTTGATCACAGCTAGGTGTAGAATGGCTGGGTCATACACTGACCCTGGCCTCACTTTTTCTGGAGTTGCCAGACTCTTTCCAGTGGTGTTGGCATTTTACATCCATGCCAGCAATGCATGAGGACTCTGGTTTCTCCACATTCTGTCTCTCTGTGGCTTATAGCCTCTCTAGTGAGGGGATTTGATGCTCATGCCCCTAATATTAATGATACTGAGTGAACATCTTCTTATGTGTTTATCAGCCATTTGTATATCTTTTGGAAAATATCTATTTATACTCCAGCCTAGTTAAATTTTTAACTGATTTGTAAAATCACTAAAATTTCACATGTTAATAGAGTACCGCCACACAATGTTTCAGTACACGTATCCCTTGTGTGATCGGTTAAACAAATAGATTTCCTCAAACATTCATTGGAGGTGTGTCCTGCCTGTAGCCTGTAGCCAGAACTCTGAATGAACCCGGAAAAAATTATAAACTTAAAATATTGTGAGTTTTTTGTTTGCAATTTTTTTTGCCCCTCAATTGTGTGATTCTCAAGGGTGAACTTTTTAGATAACAGCATCATGTCACCTGTCAAAGGGTGGATGTATGTAAACATCCAAACCACTTTTATGATATATAGAATATAACACCTTTGAGATATATAGAATATAACGGATGCCTTTGGTCGCCTACAGCTCAAAGACACTGGAACTTCTGACTCTTATCCTGGTGTGCAGCTTAGCACTGACTGGCCAGCCTTGCCCCAGCCTTTCTTCCCCCCACTCTCCCAGCCTTTGGTAGCTGCTACTCTACTCTTAGCCTCTCTGAATCAACTTTTTCACATTGCACACGAGTGAGCGTGTGCTACTTGTCTTTCTGGCTTGTTTCATTTAAGCTCCACCGTGTTGTGGCAAATGACAAGGTCTCATTTTTAATGACTTAGTAGTATCCCTTTATAGATTTGTAAGGCATGTCTCTGCCCACTCTCAGCTGACAGACACCTACATTGTTTCCGTTCTCAGCCGCTGTGAATTCGCGCTGCAATGACCTTGGGAATGAAGTGATGGCGTTGACTAACTTCGTCTCCTTTGGACCTAGTGTCCGTGGTGAAGTTGATGGGTCATCTGCTAGTTGTAGCTTTCAGTGTTTTGAAAATTATCTGCACTGTTTTCCATAATATCTGTGCGACCTCATGTAAGCCTGGAGTGTAAGGGTTCCTTTTCCTCCACATCATCACCAGCATGTTTGATTTTGTTTATTTTTTTCTTTCTGGTAGCAGCCATTCTTGCTGGAGTTAGATGACATCTTACTGCGCTTTTGATCTGCATTTGTCTGGTAACATTTCATCATGTTGAACTTTTTTTGTATATGATTGGCTGATGTGGGAAGTTCTTCTGTCTATGTGTTGCTTTTATTGGTTAATGAATAAAGAAGCTGCTTTGGCCTGTGATAGGACGGAATAGAGCTAGGCAGGAAAACTAAACTGAATGCTGGGAGAAAGAAGGCGGAGTCAGTGAGACACCATGTTAGCTGCTGCTGGAGGAGAAAGATGCTGGAACCTTGCTGGTAGGCTACCACCTTGTGGTGATGTACAGATTAATAGAGATGGGTTGATTTAAGATGTAAGAGCTAGCTAAAAGTACACGTAAACTATTGGCCAAATAGTATTATAATTAATACAGATTTCTGTGTGATCATTTCAGGTCTGAGTGGCTGGGAATGAACGAATAGCCTCTGCCAACAATTGGCCATTTCTGCACCTTAAAAAGAAAGAAAGAAAGAAAGGAAGGAAGGAAGGAAGGAAGCAATGTCTCCTTGGATCTATTGTTCATTTTTGTATTGGGTAATGGGATTTTTCTTTTTTGGGTTGATTTTTTTGAGTCAGGATCTTATTTATCCCGGGCTGGCCTCCAACTTGCTGTACAGCTAGGATGACTTTGAACTTCTGATCCTCATGCCTCTACTTTCTAAGTGCTGGGATTACAAGTGTGCTCTCCCATGCCCAGTGTATGTAAGACTGAGCATCCAACCTGGGCTGCAGCACATGAGGTATGCACTGCAGGAACTGAGCCACACCCTTCCTGCTATTGCTGAGTTTTTAGAGTGACTTACGCATAGCGAGCATCTCCTCTCTTCTCTCGATTTGTCTCTTTGTAGTGCTGAAGCTTTCAGTTTGACCGTGATTCTGCTTCTCTGTGGTTTTGCTCCCTGTGCTTTTGGAGTCTCTCTTTTTTTTCTAATTAGTGGTTTGTCTTTTTGTTACTGAACAGTAATAGTTCTTTATATGTTCTATATTCTAGTAAAAGTCCTGTACTAGATTTGCCACTTGTAATTTAAAAAAAATCATTTTTGGTGTGGCAGTTTGAATGAAGCTGGCTCCCATAGGCTCCTGTGTTTGAATAATCGGTCCCCAGTTGGTGGAACCTATTTGGGAAGGATTGGAAGGTGAGGTCTTGCTGGGGAGGGTGTGTCACTGGGGTGGCCTTACCATTCTCAGGGTCTCTCTTTCTTGCTTTGTACTCGTGGATCAGGTGTGAGCTCTCAGCTCTTCCTGCCACCTTGCCTTCTCTCTGCCATCCTGGACTCTAACCCTCTGAAACTGTAAGCCCAATTACATGCTTTCTTTTGTAACTTGCTTTGGTCGTGGTATTTTATTACAGCAATAGAAACATAACTAAGACATTGGGGTTGCCTTTTCACTTTTTTTGTAGCACAAAGGTTTTTAATTTTCTTTTGTTTGGAAACAATTCTTATGTTTCCTAAGCTATTTTCAATAGATTCGTTAAAATCCTTTTAATTATGTGTGTCTGTGTATGTGCATGCAATGCCCATGTATGCCAGAAGAGGGCGCGGGGTTGCAGGAACTTGTGCCCTGCTGAGGTGGGTACTGGAAAGAACTCAAGCCCTCTGAAAGCGGGTCGTGCTCTTATCTGCCGAGTTGTCTCTCATCCTTCTTCCAAGGTTTTAAACTTGGATTTGTTTATTCCTTTTTCTTCTTCCTCCTTCATTAGAACAATGATCCATTTTGAGTTAATTTTTATTTTCTCATGGTGTTGGGGCCTTGAGCATACTAGGCAATTGAGTGCTCTCCCACTCAGCTACTCCCTGATTCTAGTGTTAATTTTCACGCAAAATGGTATATAGATAAGACTCTAGCTGTCTCACTGTTTGCTGAGACTAGCCCTTCTCCACTGGATTATCTTGGTACCACTGCCAAAAATCAATTGGTTCGTCAATGCAATGGCTTATTTCTGAAGTCTTGGCTCACCACACCATTGAGCACTATCGCTTGGTTTGTCCTCCTCCCCATTCATCCATCCCCTTCCTAGGTACAGGGACACCTGCCTGACAGGGTTGGTGAAGAGTCTGGGGTGGTGGAGAGGGACTGCCACTCCCTTTGATGTTGGGGCAGGAAACATGACACACTACATTTCCGGGGATCTTAGCTGTTTTTCAAAGGCCACTCTTCCTTTCTCTGGCCTTCTTGTTGGAACTGGCCAGAAACTTTCCTGGATCTGAGGGCTTTCTTGGGCACTAGGGTGTTGAATCCTGTGCGACACGTAGTTAAATTAGGGTCATCTGTGAATGCTGTCTACCAGCACCAGTTGGTTCCCACAGGGCCAGGAAGCAAAGGCTGGCCCGTGTCCCCAGGGCACAAGGTGCCTTCCTGAGGAGAGCTAGACAGGGGAGGGGCAGATCCAGGGTGCAACTTTTCTCTGGTCCTTCCCTTTTTTCTTGTCTGAAGCAGCTGCAGGCTGGGCAGGCAGAAGCCAGGGGTCCTCTGGGTCCCCGTGGTCCCTGGAGGCAGTGGCCAAGTGTGCAACCCTGCGACTTGGTGGCCTGGTGGCTCAGGATGCGGCCAGGGTGGCGCCAAGCTTCCCTGGTTGGAAAAAGAACACAAAAGAACAAACACGGAGGCCTGCACTATGCTAATGCGGCACAGCCCTGGCCACTGTCACGCGGTGCCTCATCATCACTGCCTGGGCCCCGGCCGTGAGCAGCAGGACGCACTGCCGCTGATGGTGGTTCTGATAGCGTAGGGCTCAGCGGGTTTCTCGCCGCTCAGGAGCCCGAATTGCCAGTACAGTTGGGGGTAGGGGACGATGTACCTCCCTGTTAGATTGAAAAAGTGATCGATGCCAGACTAAAAAGTTCACATGGCGCCGTGGCGCACAGAGGGCTAAGCCAGGTCCTTCCGCCCCACCTTCCTGAACCCCAGAGCTTACCCTGCGCCCTGACAGCGAGGTGACCCTGCAGGATTCTGAATACGCATAGCGATTTGGCTTCTTCTCATTCTCTCCATCACCAAATGCACTCCTGGTACACAGGCCTGTCTCTCATTTGCTTCTTTTTCGTAGAAGAATGCGCCTGGAGCGGCTTTCCACACTAGCCGGCCCAGCCCTGTCTAATTCTTTCCAAATGCCACATGATATTCCATAATACCACGGTGAAATAATTAATTTAACTTGTCTCCAACTATTACTAATTTAATGTTTGCTGCACACAGGCCTTTTAACTGAGCCCCTGACTTGTATTGTCTCATTCAATCCTCAGGAGAGATTCTAGAAGGCAGGTGTAGCAGTTTATTTCATGGGGTGTGAAGAAGCAGAGGTGCCGGGGTGTGTTTGAGGCCCCACAGCTGGCCAGTGGCAAAGTCAGGATTCTTGCTTTTCCGTCCGCAACCCCGGGGCTCAGGCTCTGCACAATGTGCCACTCAGGGCACAGACCTTCAGCTATCTTCGTGTCCTGGCAAACTCCTCACCCCACAAGCAAGCGCTTTTGTTTCTGTGGGATTCTGCAGGTCTCATCCCGGTGTTTCCAGACCAATGGTTTTGATCTAGGAATTAGAGAGCAGACACCATCACTTTACATGATAGAGCGTCTGGATCCAAAAGAGATGTCCTGTTTCTTCTGCAAAGATACTCCTGTATCTTTCAAGGCATTTTTCGTGTGCTTCATGAGGCTTTGTGCATACCCTGCATTCAAAGGCTGGCCTCCAAGGGTGGGGTTGCAGCTCTATGGGATCGCTCTAGCATGCACTGTATCCCCAGCTCGGAAACTGGTCTCAACGCTGTCCTGCTTTCTCCAATTAATATAAGTGGAGATCATTCTCTATTGGCATATGTGTGTATCATATATAATTATATGTAGATATGCAATTCTTTTTCTTGTATTTTAGATTCAATTCTGTTTTTTTAAAATTTATTAGGGCATTCAAAAATTCCAAAGTAAAAATAGCAAAATCAGGGATACACTGACTCATTTTTGTTTTGTTAGGAAGGCTCTTTCCATTTCTCTATGTAATTACATTTGCTAATTTTCAAAACAATTCCTGGGATTTTTTTAAATCTCTATATGCCCCAGGAACATACAGGGAAGATCACACTGTTCTCTGAATTTCAAATTATGTTTTCTGTTTTCTGTAGTATTTCATGAATTCATTATTTTTGTGTGTGTGTGTGTGTGTGTGTGTGGTATGCATTTGTGTGTATGCATGTTTTTTGTGTGTGCTTGGGTGGGTGGGTGTGTCTGGAAACAGAAGCCTGAGGTTGATGTGGGAAGTCATCCTCCATGGCTCTCCCACCTTATTCAATGATACAAGATCTCTCAGTCAAACCCAGAGCTCACTGATGATGGTGGCCTTGCTGCCCTGCATGCTCTGGAGACCCCTCCCCCTTCAGGGGCTGGATTACAGGCTGGTGGCCACACCTGCCTGACATTTCTGCTCCTCACACTTGTGTAGCAAGCGCTCCATCCATTGAGTCACCTTCCTAGTCCATGGATGTATTCGTAATGTTTAGATCTTCCATCTATCAAGCATATGGTATATGTAAGAAGATAGGTAGAGGGATGGAATGCAGCTGCTGGTAGAGTGCTTGCCTAGAATGCATGAGGCCCTGGGTTCCAGTCCAGTACCACATAATTAATAAAAGCTGAAGAAGGAAAGCCAGGGTTTAGCTCCTCATGGATTGGTTAGCTAGCTGAATCAACATTATCAAGTCATCAAAATTGCCCCCCCCTTTACTTCTGACAGCCAAACCTATACCAAAATATGTGCAGTTTGTCTCCCTCTAGATTCTTTGTTCTCTCCATTGGTTGTCCCATTAATTCATGTTTCCATAGCAAATTATAATTGCTAATGTCCTGTTATCTATCTATCTATCTATCTATCTATCTATCTATCTATCTATCATCTTCTATATGTTTGGGTTTTTGAGACACGGTCTCACTATGTAGCCTTGGCTGGCCTGGAACTCACTATAACCATGCTGGCCTCAAGTCACTCTGTAGTCAAGGATGACCTTGAACTCCTGTTCCTTCTGCCTCTACCTCCAGAGTGCTGGGGTGCCATGTATATGTCACCGTGCCCTGCCCTGTATGCTATGTTTGCACATGAACTTACTGTCTAGTACTTGTTTCAAGAAGTGTTTACCTGATGCTTTAGTGGCTTTAGAGCCAGCTCAGGGTCAGAGGCCTTGTGTAGTATGCACAGGCGTTGGGTCGGAGAGACTCGTCACCGCCTCCCTCCGTCTCAAAGTATCACACGTCATTTCACTGGCCAGATCCAGTTCTATGGCCTTGACTAACTGAGAAAATGAGAATTCTAGGGGACTCAAGAGATATGCTATAGTGTTTTCTGGGAAGTCATATTGTGATCTTGACTAAGAAGACTCAAGGAAGCTGAGGCAGGAGGATGGCTTGAGTTGCCAGATATCATGGGCTTCCTATGGAGCTCTAGTTAGTCAGAAACAAAAAGCAGAGGAGCAGGAGGAGGAAGAGGAGGGTCCAATAAAGACATCCAAGGGTCACACACGCAGCTTGTGGGAAAATCTCTGTGATCTTCATAGCCAGCAGAGAGACAGCTAAGGGAGGCAAGAAGGCAGTTCGGTTCAACATGACCCAATAGCAGCCATCAGTCTAAACTTCAGGATCCTGACCCCAAGTAGTGTATTAAGTACAGCACAATCAGTGATGTGTGCATCTTCTTGAGGAGCAAAGTAAGCTGAAGAAAGATTGGCTGCGACTCCTCTGAAATTCTGTAAAGTACCTGTGGCACCGCCCGTAAAGATGGGTTCCGTAGGTTGACTGAGAAAAACAAGCTTATGATAAGGGTGTGGGGACAGTCCAGTGTGGTCTCGGGTCACACAGATAGCTCAAGGTCACCAGGCTAGAAAACATCAGTTCCCAGCCTTCTGGGAAGATAACAGGTTAAACATTCCTTCCCTTGAAGGAACAAACTAACCCCGTGTGTTAACATTCCAGGTTCCCCTAATGCTTATCTGTGAACACAAGGACTTCTGTGCCTACCATAATAGCTGACTTTCAGGGGAGAATAAAATGATTTTCTCTCTTAAGATGAAAAGGTATTGGTACAGTTTCTTCTGAGGCATCATGTAGCCTTTACTGCCTGGTACTTTGGTAACATTTTAGTTTTTTATTATTTTTTTAAATATTTTTTTATGGTTTATTTAATGTGCATTGGTGTGAAGGTGTCCGATCCCCAGCAACTGGATCTTCAGAGCTGCCATGTGGGTGCTGGGAATTGAACCTGGGTCATCTCATCTGGTTTAGCAGTAGGCCCTTTCGTCCTCTGAGCTATCTCACACATCCCATTTTATTTTATTTTTAGTTAATTTTTTAGTATTTATTTATTGTGTCCTTGTGTGCACATGTGTGTGTGTGTGTGTGTGTGTGTGTGTGTGTGTGTGTGTATGTGTGTACATGCCATGGTGTGAGTGGAGGTCAGAGGACAACTTTTTAAAATTAATTTAATTTTATTTAATTTTGTGTGTATGAGTATGTGGATGTGTATGAGCCTGCATGCGTCTCCGTGTACCACATGTGTGCCTGGTAACTGTGGAGGCCAGAAGAGGATGCTGGATTCCTTGGAACTGCAGTTACAGATGGTGGAGAGATGCCCTGTGGGTTCCGGGAATAGAATCAGGGTCCTTTGGAAGATCAGCCAGTGCTTTTCGCCTTCCCTCCACAGGACAGCTTTGGGGAGCTGGTTTCTTCCTTCCGCCACGTGACTCCTAGAGACTGAACTCAAGTCATCAGGGCATGGCGACAAGCATGCTGACCTGCCGAGCCATCATGCCAGTCCCTCCTGGCCCGCAGCTCCTCACGGTGTTTGTGTCTTTGTTGTCATTGCTATTGTGACTGGATTTCAACTTCATGTGCGTTTTCTAGTGGATTGTAATTTATGTATAGCAAAGTTATTCATTTTTACATATTGAATGTATAATCCATCATCTTACTGAAATCTCTAGGTTTCCCCTATAAAATTCAGTCAGTTAGGGGCTGAGGATGTGGCTCAGCAGGTAGAGTCCTGTGTCTCACATCCTAGTGTTCATCTGTAATCCCAGCATTTAGGAGGTAGTAGCAAGACGTCAGAAGTTCAAGATCATCTCGGTTACACAGAGAGTTCAAGGTTCCTTTCTGGGAAAAACAAGCAAACAAACAAAAAACAGCAACAACAACAAAACTTCTTTTGGATTAAGCAGTTTTTTTTTTTTAATTTGTGTATCTGTGTACGTCTGTAGGAGCGTGTGGCCCGCATGTGCAGGTGCTCAGGGAAGCCCGAGGAGGGTGTCGGATTCTGTGGAGCTGGGGCCCGAATGCAGGTTCTCCAGAACACCCTTGTGAGCCTCGAGCTTGGAAAGGAATGAGGGCCAGGTGTGCTTTCCGTATTTTCAAAACAAAATATCTTGAAAAACAAAACGTTCAGGCACATTTACCAAAACCTGGACTTCTGTCTTCTCTGGGGATCGTGGTGGTTTAACAGCTCTGGGTGGGGGCATCTGCTGCTGCTGTTGTAGCAGGGCGGTGAGCCTGGGGTCCAAGAGCAGTCCTTGGCGACTTCAGCCCCTCCCTGCTTTAGAGGACGCAAAGGTCCCTAAAGGCATTTGCATTTGAAATGTGGTGGGTACTTTAAGAGTGACTTTACCGTGAAGCTGGTGACAGCAGCCACCCAGGGCTTGCTTGTGACCTTGCTGGGGCTCTTTGTGCTTGACCAGGGGTGAGGCCAATGCAACCCTTTAGCATTTTATTATGGAAAATTTCAAACACGCAGAAAAGATGAAAGAGTTGCGTGGGCACGGCCCACACCCTGCACCTAGCTGGCGCAATCTGCGTTCTGCCCTAGTTGTTTTAATTATGTAACGAGCATCCATCCTGCCTTTCGTCCACCCTGGAAGTGGTCTTCAGTTTTTGATGCATTTCAAAGTGAATTGGAGGCCTCTGTAAATTCTGTGAAAACTTCAGCGTGTGTATCTTCAGATAAAATTCAATGCCTACTTTTAGTACTCTGCAAGATTTTTAAAAATTACATTTATTTATGTGTATATGGGTGTGCTGTGTGTGTGTGTGCGCGCACGTGTGTGTGCGCATGTGTGCCTGTGTGTGTACATGTGTACCATGGAGCGCTTGTCAGGAGCTGGTTCTTTCTTGAATCAGGTCATCAGGCTTGGTGGCAGGTGTCTTTTCCCTCTGAACCATCTCCCTGGACCTATTTTCAGTACTTTTGTTTTTGTTTTTGTTTTTTTTTCAAGACAGTGTTTCTCTGTGTAACAGTCCTGGCTGTCCTGAAACTTGCTTTGTAGGCAAGGCTGGCCTTGAACTCACTGAGATCTGCTTGCCTCTGCCTCCCAAGTGCTGGGATTAAAGGCATGTGCCACCACTGCCTGGCAAAGAAATTGGTGATTTTTAAAAAATTTTATTTATATTTTATGTATATGAGTGCCCTGCATGTACACCTGCATACCAGATGAGGGCATCAGATCCTGTTATAGAGAGCTGTGAGCCACCCTGTGGTTGTTGGGAATTGAACTCAGAACCTTGGAAGAGCAGCCAGTGCTCTTAACCTCTGAGCTGTCTCTCCAACCCTGTTTTCAGTACTTTTCATCCAAGTAAAATTAGCCCCTAATTCAATGTACAAACTTACGTATGCTATTCTTTGTGTTCTGACAAATTAGTCCACATTCTGGTTATGCAATAGTCATATCCTTCTAGAAAGTTTCGTGGTGCTTCCTCCTCACACAGTCTTCACCATCACCCCAATCAACCGCAGCTCAATTCTTTCCTCCCAATCGATTAGTTTGACATATTCTAGAACTCCATGGAAAAGAAATCACACCCCTGCCAGGTTTCCTCTTCATGTAAGACACCAAGAAGGTGGCCCCCAGCAGCTCAGGCGCAGAGCCGCACCACAACCTGACCAAGTGACCTCCTGGAGCTGGGCTTTCCCAGCCTCTAGAATTGCTAAGATGAATGTTGGTTATCTGAGCTACCTGGTCTGCTATCTTTTGTTTTTAATAGTGTGAGCTGACTAAAAACACACCACAGACAGATAGACAGACAACCAACAGATGCCTGAATTAATTAACTAATTTTTAAATGTGGTTTTTGATAGTTTCATCCGTGTAGGCAATGTATTGTGAACTTGCTCACTCTGCTGTACTCATCTGCCTCCCTCTCCTTCGGACACCCCCCCCCCCCAACTAGTCCCCTTCTACCTTTATGACGTATGTTTCTATGCAGGTCTTGTGGCGGCGGCCAGAGCTGCTGTGCATTGATAATTTTATCAGCCTCGTACATCTACCAGGCAGTGTTTTGTGGGGTTCCTCCCGTCCTCCAGCACTTACACCCTTCCTGCCCCTCTCTTTACCATGCTCCCTGGTCTTGCAGAGAGTGACATAAGTGTCCCATCTAGGGACGAACACACAGTAGTATTCATCGTCAACGTTTTCCTGGTTAGGTCTCCATATGAACCATTGCCCACTGCGAGATGAAGTGTCTGTAGGAAAGGTTGGGACATTGCCGGACGAAGGGTGCAAGTTTAAGTATTTAGAAGGTGGTTTAGCTGCATGGCTGTTTAGCTTAATATTAGTAGCAAGTTCCTCTCGAGGGACTGTGACTTCCCCAATCCTAGGTTTTTGCTCAGGTCTACAGTACCAGATGCCTGAATCCTTTACAGTTTCTGGGTAGCATGAATGACAATGTTGTAAGCACTGTATGCGAGCCTTTTATGGATGCATTTCTTCCTTCCTCTTGAGAAAATGGTGAGGAGTACAAGTGTTGAGTTGCAAGATGCATATACAGGTTCACGGGAAAAGTACCAGACCTTCTCTCAGAATGCTTTCTTATGGCCATCTGCAGTGTGTGGAAGCTCTGGCTTTTCCATAGCTTTGCACATGCCCAATGGTGTAACATGAATCCTAATTGGTCTTAATATAATAAAAACCCGGAGTCAGATATTGGGGTAAATGCTGAAAGATAAGAGAGAGACAAAGGAGCAAGCCAGAGCCACTTCTTACCTCACTAACTTTTTAGCCTGAAAGGGGGCAAGCTCCTGTCTCCACCAGCCTTATATTCCTCTCTCTGCCCAGCCATATTACTTCCCATCTCCATTTCCCTAGTGCTGGGATTAAAGACCTGTGCCTCCCAAGTACTGGGATCAAAGGCATGAGATCTAAGTGCTAGGATTAAAGGTGTGCCACCACTGCCTGGCCTCTAAGGTTAACTAGTGGCTAGCTCCATCCTCTGAGCTCCAGACAAGCTGCATTTGTTAGAGCACAGACAAAACACCGCCGCACAATGGTGTCTGGCCTTTGCTTTGGCACTTAATGGGCATAAATCTTATGTTAGGGAAGTACCCTTATTTTAGGAAGAGTTTTCTTTCTTTCCTCAATATCTGGTATGTTAGTCAGCTTTCTGTAAGTGTAACAAATGTTTGAGAAAATCAACTTGAAAAGAAGAAAGGTTTATCTTGACCCAAGTTTTGGAGGGTTCAGGCCACGGTTGGGTAGACCTGTTGCTTTTGGGTCTGTGATGAGGCAATATATCAAGAAAGGGAATGCTTGGTAGAATAAGCAATTTGTGCTATACTGAAGAGAGAGACATAGAGACAAACAGGGAGATAGACAGAGACAGAGAGACAGACAGGGATGGAGAGAAACAGAGACACAGACAAGAGGGTCCCATTTAAGGGCACAGCTGTATATGACAGAAGACTTTCAACCAGGTTCCACATCATTTGAAAGGTTCTACTGCCTCCCAGGAGCACCACAGCCTATGGACCACACTTTAACACATGGGCCTAGATGACACTTAACTTAAACCATAATATCTGGAGTGGATCCTACATTAGAACTTATACATTATTTCCCACCAGCTATATAATGATCATATGTGGATCTAACTCCTGAAAGGATTCAACCTTGCACTCTTCGGATGAACTCTATTTAACCATGTCTTGTTAGCCTTTGTGTGAGCGTGCATGTGTTGTATGTGGAGGGGTTTGAGTGCATGTGTGTGTGTGTGTGTCTGTGTCTGTGTGTGGTGAGTGCTTGTGTGCATGCATGTCTGTCAAGGCAGGAGGTAATGTTGGGTGTCTTCTTTGGTCTTGCTCTACCTTATCTTTTGAGACAGGATTTCTCAATGAACTGGAAACTCATAGATTGGTCAACAGGCTGCAGGAATCTGTCCTGACCCCTGTTAAAGTTACAGACACATCTGGAGTTTCATGTGGGTCTGAACTCAGATTCTCATGCTTGCACAGCAAACTCCCCAGATTCTGATTTTTTTTAATGTGTAGCATGATTCTTCTTGCTAATCATTTCTTAGGTTATTATTCACTATTATAAAAGAGGCAGAGTGTTTTCATGTGGGCTCTCTTTGAAAGTTTTTTAAATGATTTATTTATTTATTTTATGTACAGGAGTGCTCTATCTGCATGTACACCTTTATACCAGAAAAGGGCATCGGATCCCACCATAGAGGATTGGGAACCACCACGTCGTTGCTGAGAATTGAACTCAGATCCTCTGGAAGAACAGCCAGTGCTCTTAACCTCTGAGCCATCTCTCCAGTCCATCTTTTTAAGTTTTTAACATCAGTGTGATACTGGCTCTAAAAAATCAATTAGAAAGACGTATGGGGTTTTTGTTGTTGTTGTTATTTCTTTGTTTTTTTTTTTTTTTTTTTTTTTAAGCCAACAGCCAACATCAAACTAAATGGAGAGAAACTCACAGTGATCCCACTGAAATTAGGAACAAGACAAGGTTGTCCACTCTCTCCATACCTATTCAATATAGTTCTTGAGGTCCTAGCTAGAGCAATAAGACACCAAAAGAAGATCAAGGGGATACAAATCAGAAAAGAAGTCAAACTCTCACTATTTGCTGATTATATGATAGTTTACATAAGCGACCCCAAAAATTCTACCAAGGAACTGCTACAACTCATAAACACTTTCAGTAATGTAGCAGGATAGGTTAACTCAAAAAAAAAATTAGTAGCCCTCTTTTACACAAATGATAAATGGGCTGAGAAAGAAATCAGAGAAACATCACCCTTCACAATAGCAACAAATAGCATAAACTATCTCAGAGTAACTCTAACCAAACAAGTGGAAGACTTGTATGACAAGAACTTTAAATCTTTTTTTTATCTTAACTTTTTTAAAAAAATTTGTTTATTATGCATATAGTGTTCTGGGCACCAGATCTCAGATCTCATTATAATGGGTGTGAGCCATCATATGGTTGCTGGGAATTGAATTCAGGACCTCCAGAACAGCAGTCAGTTCTCTTAACCTCTGAGCCATCTCTCCAGCCCAAGAACTTTAAGTCTTTGAAGAAAGAAATTGAAGAAGACACCAGAAAGTGGAAAAATCTCCCATGCTCTTGGGTAGGTAGAATTAACATAGTAAAATTGGCAATCTTACCAAAAGCAATCTGCAGATTCAATGCAATGCCCAGCAAAAATCCCAGCAAAATTCTTCACAGAAAGAACAGTACTCAATTTCGTGTACTCAATTTCATATGGAAAAGCAAAAAACCCAGGATAGCCAAAACAATCCTGTATAATAAAAGAACTTCTGGAGGCATCACAGTCCCTGACTTCAAACTCTACTACAGAGCTACAGTACTGAAAACAGCCTGGTATTGGCATAAAAACAGACAGGAGGACCAATGGAACCGAATCAAAGACCTGGATATTAATCTACACACCCTCAAACACCTGATTTTTGACAAAGAAGCAAAAAATATCAAATGGAAAAAAGAAAGCATATTTCACAAATGGTGCTGGCATAACTGGATATCAACATGTAGAAAAATGAAAATAGATTCATATCTGTAACCATGCACAAAACAAGTCCAAATGGATCAGAGACCTCAACATAAAGCCAGCCACACTTTCTAAATATAACCCCAGTAGCACAGACACTGAGAGAAACAATTAATAAATGGGACCTCCTGAAACTGAAAAGCTTTTGTAAAGCAAAGGACATGCTCAACAAGACAAAACAACAGCCTACAGAATGGGAAAAGATCTTCACTAACCCCACATCAGACAGAGGTCTGATCTCCAAAATATACAAAGAACTCAAGAAATTGGACACCTAAAGATCACACAATCCAATAAAAAAAATGGAGTACAGACCCAAACAGAGAACTCTCAACAGAGGAATCTAAAATGGCTGAAAGACACTTAAGGAAATGTTCAACATCCTTAGTCATCAGAGAAATGCAAATCAAAACAACTCTGAGATTCCATCTTATACCTGTAAGAATGGCCAAGATCAAAAACACTGATGACAACTTATGCTGGCGAGGTTGTGGGGAAAAGGGAACACTTCTGCATTGCTGGTGGGAATGCAAGCTGGTACAGCCCCTTTGGAGGTCAGTGTGGTGATTTCTCAGAAAATTAGGAAACAACCTTCCTCAAGACCCAATAATACCACTTTTGGGTATATATCCAAAGGATGCTCAATCGTGCCAGAAGGACATGTGCTCGACGATGTTCATAGCAGCTTTGTTTGTCATAGCCAGAACCTGGAAACAACCTAAATGCCCCTTGACCAAAGAACGGATAAGGAAAATGTGGTGCATTTACACAATGGAGTACTATACAGCAGAAAAAAATGACATCTTGAAATTTGCAGGCAAATGGATGGAGCTAGAAAACATCATGTTGAGTGAGGTAACTCAGACCCAGAAAGACAATTATCATATGTACTGACTCATAAGTGGTTTTTAGACATAAAGCAAAGAAAACCAGCCTACAAATCTCAATCCTAGAGAACCTAGACAACAATGAGGACTCTAAGAGAGACATACATGGATCTAATTCATGGGAAGTAGAAAAAGACAAGATCTCCTGAGTAAATTGGGAGCATGGGGACCATGGGAGAGGGTTGAAGGGGAGGGGAGAGGAAGGGAGGGGACCAGAAAAAAATGTAGAGCTCAATAAAATCAATAAAAAAGGAAAAAAATTATTTTTAGTTTAGTGTGTATGTATGTGTTGACTGACGTTTCTGTCCTGCCCAGTTCCTGCAATGGTTAATTCCCAAAGAAATCACACAGAGGTCCACATTAGTTACAAACTTATTGACCTAGTATCTCAGGCTTCTTATTAACTCTTATAACTTATATTAGCCCATTATTCTTATCTGTGTTAGTCACATGGCTCAGTACCTTTTTCAGCGAGGCAGTCACATCTTGCTTCTTCTGTGGCTGGGCCAGGACTGCAGACCAAGCTTTCCTCTTCCCAGAATTATCCTGTTCTCATTGACCTGCCTCTACTTCCTGTCTGATTGTCCCACCTATACTTCCTGCCTGGCTACTGACCAATCAGCATTTATTTAAAATATAATTGACAGAATACAGACAATTGTGCCACACCATGTATGTGTCTGAGGTCCTTTGCAAGAGCAACATGTGCTTGTAACTGCTGAGCCATGTCTCCAGCCCCTCAAGGTAGTTTTTTATCAGCCCTTTGGTGGATGATCTTTGCCTTGTGAGCAGTCATTAGTAGACCCATGCTACCTCTTACAACTTGGGCTCTGCCTATAGCTACTAGGCACTGGAGCAGTGCTTGAAGTCATTGTCTCTGAAACCAGAGGGGCCAGATTCCAGCTCTACCCACTCCCAGCAGCACAGTGCAACCAAAAGCTCAGAGAGGCAAAGACAGAGTTAGAATATAGAGATAACACAGGTTCTCCATCCCTCTTTGAGATGGGGGGAGGGGAACAATAGAGTAGTTTCTAGGGTAGTTAGGGGCAGCAGTGACAGGTACAGCCACTTTGTGCAGAGCCCTGGCACACAAGAAGTATAGAAGACACAGTACCACCCCCAGTTGACTTGAATCAGTTCCACTGTCCCTTCCCTGGTGGCAATGTTGTCATCTAGACTTGCAGTGAGAATATGAGAAATGCAAACCCTGGTTCCCTGGATGTCTGGTTGGATAGGTGAAGGGAACCGTCTCTTCCTGGGTTGATCCAACCGGCTGCCCACCGGCTGCCCGCCGGCTGCTTTCCACATCACCCATGCCTTCACCATGCTGTTGCTGAAGAAGTGGCGCTGGTGAGCGTTGAAGCAGGCTAGGTTCTTGTTTCTGGTTTTGTTTTCTATCTTTTTCTTGTTTCAAATAAATCTCAGAGACTGTTGGATCCCCTGGGACTGGAGTTATACAGGCAATTGTGAGCCACCAATGTGGGTGCCGGAAACTGTACCTGGGTCTCCTTGCAAGACCAGTAAAGTGCTTTAAACCACTGAGCAGTCTCTCCAGCTGCAAATGGAGGTCTTTCTTTTTGAGATAAGGTCTCACTTTGTAACCCTGGTTGGCCCAGAACCCACTATGTAGACCAGGCTAGCCTCGAACTCACAGAGATCTCCCTGCCTCTCCCTCCTGAGTACCGGGATTAAAGATTCGTGCTGCCAGCCTGGCTGTTTATTTATTTATTTTGCCAGTTGGCTCTGAGGCTTTCAGCTTACCATCCCACCTTGGTGGGAGGACAGCTCCTGATTCTCCCCAGCGTAAGGGGAGGAAGTGTAGGGAGCTGGGGCAGAAAGATGGTTCAACTAATAAGGTACTCACGACACAAGCATGAGGACCTGGCTTTGATGCCCAGAATCCACGTAAAAGCCTAGCATGGTGGTGTTGCCTCTAATCCCAGTGCTGTGGAGGGAAAGACTAGCAGATTCCTGGGCTTGCCAGCCAGCCAGCTCACCAAACCAGTGAGCTCCCAGGTAAGTGAGAGGCCCTGCCTCAAAAACCAAGGTGGAGGAGCAATAGAAGAAGACCCTGATGTCAACCTCTGGCCTCCACATTCAGGCATGCTCATGCAAGAACACACACACATGCACGTATGCACACACGCATGTATATACATGCACACATGGACACACACACATGCATGCACATGCATGCACAGGTGCACACACACAGGAACAGGGAGCTGATGGGAGGCTGCTGTAGGGGGGACTGAACCTTCTTTCTATCCCTGCAGGTATTAGAGCATTGGGTGATGGGGGTCAAGTGAGGAGAGTCTGGATAGTAAATGACTATCGGGAAGAGATTTAAAGGTACACAGATCTGAGTATGAACCCACTGCCGTGCTTCCATGTGGTTTCTGACACATTAGTTCATTACAGAGCCTCACTTTTCCCATCTGTGAAATAGTCTACGAATTCCTACCTCACTGGAATTGAGGCCATGAAGAACAGCTGTACAGGAATGGAGATAAAACACTGTTTCCTCTGCTGGGTGATTCCAAGGGGCGGCAGGCTCTTCCCTACTGTTCAAGAAGATAGACATGGCTGCTTTTAGACTCTGCCCTCTTGCACAGCATGCCCCAACCGCCCACAAGATGCAGGTCATGCTTGCTTTGAAATTCCCATTGTTAGAGGGTTTCTATTACACATGGATTATGACTGCATAGCCAGGGATGGACAAATGTCTTCATGATGAGTGCTGTTAACTCGTGTGGCTTCTGTTGTATCTGGCTTCCTCGGCAGCTTTCCCTCCAATTCGGTGAGTTGAGAGACTTTTATTGGGATGTCCTTTTTTGGCGTAATGACCTCCCTTAGAATAGAAGTCTGGTTTCCTTGAGACCGCACGAAGGTATGAGGAAAGTCAGATATGAGTATCATTCTATTGTGTTGTGGCAAGAACAAAAGAATGGAGCCAAATCCTAGCACCAGCCATCTTTGGGTGATCAGCTAGCAACTTACGATGCATAAATTTCCAAGAGAGAGATTTTTGGGTTTGAAGCACAGGCTTGTCTTGAGGGTTGATGGTTAAACATTATATTCTAGAGTGACAAGATGTAATAACAAAAAAATTGGGAAAATTTCCCTATAATGGCAGATGGAGATTAAAATGCATTTGGGGAAATTTCCAACATACATGAACATAATGGAAGAAAGCAAGTCCTCAGTCCTAACCTGTGGGAAATGAGCTTTGCCCTCACCTCTCCAGCTGAGAGTGTGTTGGAGACTGGCGGCTGCCCCCAGGGTCTCTGGGTAATGAGATGATGGGGGAGGGTGGCCAACAGCTGCAGTGGTAGGTTAATGAGACAAAGCAATTCTGGAACAGGAAAGGAGTCTGAGACCATGAAACCTGCTGGCCTTGGCGAAGATTTACTCGGTGCCTTAAGGAAGCAGAATGGTACCCACTTTGCAGAGTGGGCATACTGAGGCCTGGAAACTAAGATCTTGAGAGGTTGCCCAAGGAGTCTGTTGTGTCCGAGACAATGATGTTTGTTACTATCTTTTCTATCTTCCAGGTGGGTCCTGACCATCTGGGGACCAGTTGTACCTGATGCCAGGCTATGCTGACCTGTACACACTTGCTTTCTGCTGGTCCCAACTAGCAATGTGGAAGAGGGAACTCTTCAGCTCCCAGCAACGGTTGCATCCCATGGACTACATGTGACAGAGGTCACTTCACACACCTGCAGCTGGCCCTCCCTGGAGGTGGTCATACGGGTGACTAAGGTGGGTCACCTCATCCTATTCTGAAAACAATCCAAGAAGACAAGGTGTTCTTGGGGTGGCAGAATATCCAAGGCCACTTGTTAGCTGTGGGATATTCAGTAGGCTGGGAGGGAGCAGCAAGCTGTGGCATTGCTTTGCACTGTCAGACGTGGCTTGATCCCTCAAGACGACACTCACAAGCCTTCCCAAGTTCTACCGGAACCCATGGGTGTTAGTGGATTTCCTGTGGGTGCTATTCAGGGCCTAAGCTTTGCATCTGGCATGGTGGAGGTGTGGTATGTGTGTGTGGTGGTGGGGATGTTTAGAGGGGGTGAGTTTGAGGTCTCAGCATCCAGGAAGGCTGGAGAAATCCTTGCTTGTGCCCCTTAGTCTGCAGTGATGTTGAGCTACCGTTGTCAATAACCTCAATGTACAGTGGGAAAATCAGAACTCAGTGTTTCCGCATCTGAGCTTTGGATGTCACAACAGCATTGTAGACTATTTCTGAAATGTCTAATATCTGAGAAAGAGTGGGTTTACCGTTGGGGACTAAGCAGTAACACGGAGAGATGAGGCAGGGACAAGGCCACCAGGAAATGCGGTGCCATCTGAAGGTTAGGGCCACTCAACCCAAATTCTCCCTGACCAAAGGCCACACCATTGTCCACAGCAGCCTCTGGCTTCTGTCCTTTGCCTTGTGCCTCAGCCTCTTGAGGGCAGGCAGCTTTCCAGCGTCCCCACTGTCAGGTCCGTGCACTGAGCAACCACCAGCGAAAGTGCCAGCCAAAGAAGGGTCTTTTTTCTCCAGAGTTTTTTTTTTTTATTATGGGCTAAGGGTACCGGGTGGAGTGCGGGAGAACACTGACTTCCAAATTCTGCTCGGGAAACTAAACCTAATTTAGGGAAGTACAATGTGCCGAAGAGAGATTGCCTCTTAATTCCAGATTCATGCGGAATGCAGGCAGGAAGCAGAATCTCTTAACATAACATGGGCTTTTTGGTGCCGTAACAAAATAATAAATCCTTGAGGAATTCCCCAAGCAAAGGGAAAGTAGGATAATATACATTTCTTAATATTGCAGAAGTTTCCTTAATCTTATTGTTTAAACTTTTCAATAAACTGTAATGTTTATTAGTAGTTTTTCATTTCCCACTGTCAGATAATTCCTTTTGCTAAGTTGGGATAAACAGGGTCCCCCCAGTGCCTCTGGTTTCAGTTACGTGTGATATATATCTGACCAGACACTTGATGTAATAGAGAAGTATTGTGTTTTCTACCACAGTGAACTTAGAGGCGTATTAATGCAATTGAATTGATTGTAATATTTTATAAAAGTTTCTCCACTGGAAATGTTGTTAGTGATCCGAGTTGTCTGAGGTTAGGAGAGCACACATGGAACTTTCTAGAAGCTTCTGGGCAGCTATGGGGCAAGGACAAGGAGGTGTGCTGTGTCCAGAGTTCACATTCTGGCTTCCGAGACATTCTGTATTAGTAATTTTTCTCACCACCGTGACTAAACACCTGACGAGACAACCTTATGAAAGAAAGGTTTATTTGGGCTCATGGTTTAGGGGGATGCAGTCCATCATGGAGCAGAAGACGTGGCGGCGACGGGGGCTCTAGCTCTGGCGGCAGGGGTATAAGGTGGTTGGTCATATCGCACATACAGTCCAGAAAGAGAGATGAATGTTAGTGCTCAGTGATGGCCCTTTCCTCTTGTCATTCAGCCTGGGTGGGAGCTCAGCCCATGGGGCGGGGCTGCCACATTTAGAGTCCTCATCAGCTTAACTGCTCTCACAGACATACATACCCAGGGGTGTGTCTCTGAAGGAATTCCAAATCTAGTCAAGTTGACAGTGATGACTGGCCATCAGAGACAGATTTGTTAGAAGGAAGCAAGGGGAGGGTGGCTGGGGAGCTGGCTTGGCAGTTAGGAGCACTTGCTGCTCTTGGAGAGGACCCAATCAGTTCCCAGCATCCACTTCAGGTGGCTCAGAACCACCAGCTCCCAGGGGGTCTGGTGCCTCCAGCCTCTGCTGACGTTTGTGTTCCTGTGTGTAGACATACATCTAAGCATAATTTTAAGATAATAAAAATCAATCTGAAAAATAGGAAGCATGGCTCTGCCTTCCCCCAGAAAGGTCTGCAGAGGCAGAATGCATTTTTTTTTTTTTAAATAGGGTCTCTCTATACAGCCCAGGGTGGCTTTGAACTTGAGATTCTTTTGCCTCTGACTCCCGGGTGCTAGGACTACAGGCCTATGCCATCACAACCCAGTGACAAAATGTACTTGTATTTTGTAAAGCACTTGCATTTATCTACTGCTGCCAAGCACCTCGAATTTTGAGTTTCCCTCCTGTGAAGTAATGGGAACTGCATGAAACTGGAGGTTGTGCTGAGTCCCGGGCCACGTTTTCAGGGACGTGGTGGGAGACGCAACCTTAATCACTGCAGAGAGAATGTTCTATCCAATGCCCTAGGACCTGTGTTCTTCCCTGGATCCCCATCGGGGAGAATCCTATCTCAAGCGATCAGCACAAGGAAAGAAGAAATTAATTTTTACGTTCGCTCTCTTTTTTTAATTGATTTTTCCCCCTCTTGGAAATGGCAAATAGTTTAACACTGTTAACAAAATTCTTTCCACTCAGTAGTGGGGCGGGGGTGAGGGACGGGTAGAAGGAATCCTACCCAGCTAATGAGGTGTGGAATCTAGCCATTAGTTCTGCTTGAAGTTCCCATCAGCCCCAGATTCAGCTGGTGCCCTTCCAGGTATTTACAGATTCCCCCAGTTGTGGTCTGGTCACCCTCTTGCCCCCTGCTGTGTGGCTCCCCATCCCCCCCATTCTGGTCATCAAGAGTGAGAAGGGGAGGGGGTGGGGTGGATGGCCCCCGGATTTTTTGTGCAGGTGTGGGATGAGGGAGGGCAGATGCTGGGCAGAAGCCTGTAGTTTTCTTCATACTGGCTCCCTGCTCCCCAGCCTTCTAATATTTAGCGAGAGGAGCAGTCTGAATATCATTTTCCGAAGAGCTGAGACTGAATGGAGCAATCAGGAGAGAAGGGCTTTGCACTCCCCTCCTGTAATTTTATCTTTCTTCGTCTTTAAATGATGCTCGAAGATGGTCAGGGCCCGTGGGGGGGGGGCTGGAGGCACAGAGGTGAGCCTGTCTTCTTGAACAGGTGTCCTTGAGCTAAGTCATTCTTGTGCCTTAGGTCTGAGGCTAGGGCTGTAGTCGCGAGCTACACATGGCCGTTTAAATTGAAGGTGGTGAAAATAACTGAGAAGTTAGAACTAACCCCTTATTTGTACAGCTGTATTTTAGATGCGCACTGGCCCCATGTAGCTAATAGCTACAGAATTAGCACAAAACACAGAAGATGACCACCAGCCTAGAAAGTTCTACTGAACGACGTCAGCCTGACGCTCTCAGGCTGGGTACCCAATCTGGAAGGCTTTATATATACACAGGACAGAGACCTGGGCACCCCACAGGTCCCTCTAGTTAAAGAGGCAGAGTAAAGGGCAGGAAGCTCATGAGGAAGGAACGAACGGCTCCAGGCCTCCTTCAGCAGCCCTGGGCCCGAGTGGCAAGGAGCTGTACTGTGAGACCAGGCAGGTGACCATTGTGTTGCTAGAATTCAGTTACTCTCAGCTTGCCTGAAGATTAGCAGTGAGACAGCCTGCCAGGCCTCATGGAGGGTAGCCTCTGAAGGGAAGGGTGGAGGGTGGCGTGCTACATACACTACTAGATTAGTCAGATTTGTAACGCCCCCCCTTGTATGTGTGTGTGTGTATGTATGTATACTTGTGTTGGGGGGTTAGAGGTCAGATTTGGGCGTCATTCCTCAAGTGCTGTTCTCGGTGTTTGAGATAGAGTCTCTCACTGGCTGGAGACTGGACGATTAGTGTAGACTGGCCAGCCAGTGAGCCCTGGAGAGCCATCTGCCTCTGCCTCCCCAGGGCTGGGGTGATCAGTGCATCCGGAGACTTTTACACACGGGTTCTATGGTTTGAACTCTGCTCCACATGCTTGTGTGGAAGCGCTTTACTGACTGAGCCATCTCCCCAGCTCCTTGCCTTTCTCCTTTCTGTATTATATGAAGTACCACCATGTTGGAAGCTTTGCTAATGCTGGGTAGATATCACCCCTCCAGGCTAGCTAATTCCTGGAGAGCATAACCAACTGGTCGCACAAAGTGACCAGTCCAGAGATCTCCTGTCACTAACTGCTTCATTTACCCAACTCCCAAACACTAAGCCAGTATGAAGGACCTTGTCCTAAGTTTCCCCTGGGCCAGGACTGGGCAAATGGAGTCCACCCTACAGCCCAGAGCCTATGGTAATTATTCAAACTCCCTAATCCTAAATTTGCTTAAATGTGTCTTGCCTGTCTCCTCCCATCGAAACCATAATAAAGCCTCTGGCCCATTGTAGTCTGAATGAAATGGCCCCATAGGCTCATAGGGAGTGGCACTCTTAGGAGGTGTGGCCTTGTTAGAGGAAGTGAATCACTGGGGATGAGTTTTGAGGTCTCAAATGCTTAAGCCAGACCTGTTGGCTCATTGTCTCTTCCTGTTGCCTGTGGGTCCAGATGTAGAACTCTCAGCTACCTCTCCAGCACCGGGTCTTCCTTGCATGCCACGAGGCTCCTGCCATGACATAATGGACTAAACCTCCGAACTGTAAACCAGCCTCAGGTAAACCAGCCTCAGGTAAAGGTTTTTCCTTTACAAGAGCTGCTGTGGTCATGGTGTCTCTTCACAGCAATAGAAACCCTAAGACTTCCGTGTTCTTCTTTCTACTTCTCTTTCTTTCAACTGAGCCTGTGTTCCACTATGTGGCCCTATGCAGTCTGGGACACCCTATCTCCTGGGAACTATAAGAAGCAAATTCCTTCCCAGGCCGTTGTCCTGATCTCTGTTACCTTACCGTACCTAATGCCTGGAGGTGTGGGTTAGTTAGCGAGTGCCTGGGCAGCTTGCACAAAGCCTTAGCTGGTCCAGCTTGAAGAAACTGGGTATGGTAGTGCATGACTGTAACACCCACCCTTGGGAGGGTGAGACAGGAGGATTAAGAGTTCAAGGTCACCCTAGTAGACTCAAGGCCAGCCTGGGCTTTATGAGACTCTGTCTCAAAAAATAAAATTCCAGGGACATTTAAGACAATTATTTAGTTATATTGGTGGGAGGGGCTATAAGGGTGCTAGGACAGTGGCAACCAGAAGCTTTGATGCAGGGAGGGAGTTAACTGGGGATGTACTCCCCAGAGAAGTAGTGAGGAAGTTGAAACCTAAGGCTTCAGCGGAGTTTAGCAAGAGCATGCAGGCAGGGCAGGGCATGCTCCTCACAGAGGGAACAGAATGTGCCAGGCCGCAAGGAAGGAGGGAGGTGGCATATTCCAGGAAGTGGAGGGCTTCACTCTCCCCGAGGAACCAGTGAGGTCGATACAAGCCCAAGAAAGACATTGCTGTGATTGAACCCATTGTGTGAGGATGCTGGGCATGGTAGGTATCAACATTGTATTCCCAACACTCCTCCTGCTCAGGATTCCCTGGGTGTGACATGCAAATAAGCCCCTGGGTTTCTCATCCTCTCCAGAGCTGGAGTCCTATGGCTTCCCTAGAGATGGTATCAGCCTGGCTTCTAGATTACAGGGGAATGGCCAAGGAAGGTGTCATGACTTGTGGCTTCCAAAGACAGCTGCACCAACAGGTACCTGAATCCTGCTCTTCTTGCTATGGGAGACTGACCCTCGACCTCGAATCTGGGTGGACCTCTGCCATTGCTTTGACTAAGAACCATTGGAGAAAATGAGGCTGCCTGATTTTGGATTTTGCTCCTCACACAAGAGGCAGCAGGCAGCTGTCTGTTATTCTCTCTTGTCTCCTCTCGCCTGCCTCGAAGCTCTGGCTGTCACTGGGGTATCTGACTGCCATGAAGCTGACATGCTGGAGAAATCACAGGAGCCGGAGCAGAGAAAGAGGGATAACGGGGAGACAGCAGCTCCCAGAAATCACCTTGCAGAGACAAGCCAGCCCCGCCCTGCCCTGCTGCAATCCCCACGTCACTAAGCTCACCCTGCCTTGCTGCAGTCCCCGTGACCATACAGAGTGCTTAGACCACCACATCATGGGATCCTTTGTTCTGTGTCCTAACTGGAGCAGGGAGACCGCCGGGGTTCTCATCTTGGGCGGCCTGGAGCACCCCTGGCAGGTGTTGCACGCAGCAGGGTGTGCTTTCAAGTGCAGTCAGACTCTGATTTCCAGCTCTGGACTTTGGCTTAGTTTCTAATCAAGTGCTGGCTGGACTGCCCTAGAGCACCTTCCGTGAAGAAAAGGTGCACAAAGCAAATGGGAATGGCACTGTGAGTGGAGGGAAGAACCCCAGCTTGTCAGAGAGCATGGCTGCTTGACAGAGATCCAGCTAAGGGGCATCACTTCACACACACAGCCCATGTGTGCTCACCCCCAGGCTGCATCAGTTCACCCAAGCAGGTCCCAGATGGGTAGTTATGGAAACGGCAGCCAGGTCTGTAGGCTCATAGCTGGTTTCTCATGCTTCTTAAAACCCAACTCTCACTTGGCATGAATGGATAATGGATGCATTCCCACCAAGAGATCGTTGACTGTGCCAGGCAAGAGCCAGGCAAGGTGTTTCCATTGAAAGAAGTTCTGGTTTTGATTTTTTTTTTTTGAGGCAAGGTCTCACATATGTGGACACACACACACACACACACACACACACACATCCCAGGTTGGCGCTGAACTCACTGTGTAGCTAGGGTTGACCTTGAACTGCTGATCCTCTTGCCTCCACCTCCACACCCAGTGTATATGATGCTGGGGAGACTTAGGGCTTTGTTCAATTCATGCTATGTAAGCACTCTACCCCTGTCCTGGAAGGAGCTTCTGTAATTACCCTAGTTTTGTGCATGAGCAGAGATCATTTCCCAGAGAGGGAAAGTGGTGTGTACTAGGGTGTCCATAGGGACTTCAGAAACTGAGCAGGTGACCATACTTTCAGCCCCATACAGGAGCCTCAGGAATCTTCCCAAACCCCCTAGCAGAGGGCAGTTGGCGCAGCGCTATGGCACCCCGACCTGCCTAACCCGGGAAGTCGTGATCCACTTATTTTGATTGTGTGAGAGGTCTTCTTCAGGGATCAGAGCAGTGGGCTTCACAACCTTTCAAAGTTGTGTCCTCTCTGGGGGATGCTGAGCTTGACGATCCCTGAGTCCCCTCCCCAATCATGAAGAGGCTCTCTGAGCCCAAGTCTCCCACCTCCCAATCCATAGCAAAGATCCACTCAGGTTATAGCTCCTGTTTGCAAAGCGAGCTACACAGATGCCTTAATTAATTATTCAGGCTGACATCGCCAGCTCCCAAATCACAAGGTTGAGAAGAGATCATAGGAATATAATCAATGTGAACTTGAGTGATAATCACTGGTCCCCGGGTGGAGCAAAGAGAAGAAAACCCTCTAAATTGGTCTCTTTCTTCTATTTTAGCCTCGATTCTGCCAGCGGACAAGATAAAAACGCCCTCCTTTAATAATTAATGAGTAGGCACTGGCGCCCCTGGCGTGGGCCCCCAGGAGGCCTCTCGCTGTGGCTTTGCCTCCTGGAAGCCAGGGCGCGTGTGCACAGCCACGTGCGTCAGCCCGGTCTGGGGCGCAGCACTGAGTCACAGCGGCTGACCCAGCAAAGTGCTGGGAGTGTGACCGGAATGAAGGGTTGCTCCGTCTGTCTCCGAGGTGGCGTGGCAGATCAAATCACAGCGGATCAGGCGCCGAGATGTTGCCTTGCTCTGAGTGACAGAAGTTAATAATTAGTGACAATGATTGACAGATACACTCCATCTGCTGCTCCGACGCCTAGGAGCAGTTATTCCACAACTGTCTGCGGGCACAATGAACTCCCCCGGGAGCGCGGGCTGGCCTGTGATTGACAGCTGCCTCCAAGAGAGACAGGCCACTGACGGAAAGTCGCTGTCAGCAGAAGCGCTCTACCCCCACCTCCCCCGTGTTCCCGCCGAGGCTCACTCGCTGTATACATTTATTCTGTTTCATTTATCATGTCAGCCGCGGTTTTAAATAGATTACTAGCTAGCCTGTTTTTTAACTGGAGAGTTTTCTACCCGTAAATTAGAAATATCCACGTACATGGCGAGCTACTTCCTGGGACTCGAGGCTTTCTCTTGTTCTCTGTGTGGATCTAGGAGAGGCAGCGGGAGCGTCTAGGGTTTTGGCGGTACCAAGCCCTTCCATTAAAACCAAGATGAAATGTTTAACCAGAAGTCCTGAAAAATGGTGCTGAGCACCAAGGGGCAAACTTGGGCTCCAAATTCCAAACTAAATTCTGAAAGCACGCCCCCCAGCTACACACACACACACACACACACACACACACACACACACACACACACACACACACTCACACTGACAACCCTTAGAGAAATACCACATGTCTCTAAGCTTGGCTTTCAGTGACTTAACTTGTAACAGTCACTCCTTAATTTTGAATGGTATTTGCATTTTCAGCTTTTCAGATAGTGGGGATTCTGGGGCGGCTCGGAATCCAGTGTCCAGGGCAATCTGTTGGCTCACTTCTGGGTCTATGGTCAAAGTCTGGTGCTAGACAGATACTTGAACTTGAGTGAGGGTTCTAGTTCCATCCAGACCAATGGTCCTGTCCTCGCTTCTTCCAGAATCTTTCCATCCCAAATTCAAACATGGTGTCAAGTAGCCCATGTGTAACTGGGGAGTCAACACCTTCCAGTTCCATTATAAGCGGGGAAACAGGAACTCAGGGGTTTTCACTAGATGGATGGTTCCTGCTCCTAATTCGTTTGGTTTTCTGGAAAAGTCCATTTTAGTTTGGCTGCATTTAGGATCCCATATATGTTTTTGGCCACCGCTTGCTCCTCTGTCTTCCTTCCCCTGATGTCACGGCATAATGCAAGGGGCTGTTCATCGCTTTATGAATAAAAGCCCACTTGAATCCCACTGTTTAAAATACAGTGAACCCTGTTGATATTGATCTCACTCGCAATGCTTTCCCGCTTATGATGTCCATCTCTTAAAGTATGGGTCATGTTTCCTCTTAAGATTTTTTCTTATCTCATTCCCCTAAAATGATATAAACAGTTTCAGGATTCTTGATAATTAGGTATTCGGGCAAAGAAGAGACATCCTGTTCTTTTTTCAAGTTTTTAAATGATCGGGATACCAGAAAATGAAGTCATAGGGAATACAAATGTTTGCTTCTCATCTAGGATCTGCCTTCCTTCTCAATTCTATAAAAAGGAAATGCATGAGCACACAAGCTCCTGGTCTGAGCCCAACCCCCCCCCCCCGCCCTGGTCGCCAAACCAGCCTCATGTTGCCCTGGAATGACCCAATTGTTGGGTCACGCAAGAGTGAATTAAATACGTGTTCAAGCTGTCTGCCTGGCGTCTGTCGTGTCCCCTCCAGACAGACTTTTGAAGAGGGCTTGGTGATGGAGCTTGTTTGTTTCCTTTTGTCCCACTGGTTGGACCTTTAGCAGTCTCCATTTTTCTCCTAGATCCTTCCCCAGGGGGCACTGTGGCCAGAGCAGAACACCACGCCCACAGGCAGGAACACTGGAGGGAGCATGGCAATGGCCTCGGCGACTTTCTCTCTACTGAGGAACTGGATCATCTACAGGAACCAAACTCCTGAAGAATGGGGAACAGCAAAGACTGAGGGACTCCTCATGGGAGGCACTCAGGGGACTTGTGGGGTCAAGGAAGGTGGAGGAAGTCAGGGCAACAAATTTTCCCTGAATTTTTTGTTGTTGTTCTAAAAAGTAGAGTTGCAGAGAGAGATGGGGATGCTTTAGTGTAAGAAGAGGTACCCCAAACCCTGACGGAGGACAGCCTTATCCAGAGAGGGGATGACTCACTGAAGGAACGAGAAGGGAGCCAAGAGCCAGACCCTGAGATTGACAGACTTTCTGTGACAGTCTCTAACAGGTTGCAACCCCCCCCAACACACACACACTGCAAAGATTTCCTGTGTTGAGCAGCAGCCACGAAGGTTAGTCCTGTCAGGTTTTGTCTCCTGTTATTAGCTAAATGGCAAATTCACTCAACAAACAAACAAATTGTGGTGGTTTGAATAGATATGGTCCCCATAGACTCACGTGTTTGAATGCTTGGCTTATAGGGAGTGGCACTATTAGAAGGTGTAGCATAGAAATAGTTCCTTGTTGAAAGAAATATGTCACCATGGAGGTGGGCTTTGAGGTCGTATATGTTCAAGCTACACTTAGTGGGGCACATAGTCTCCTTCTGCTGCTTGCAGATCAAGATGTAGAACTCTCAGCTCCTTCTCCAGCACCATGTCTGCCTGTGTGCTGTCATGCGTCCCATCATAATGATAATGGACTAAACCTCTGAAACTGTAAGCCATTCCTAGTTAAATTTTTCCCTTTTTCAGAGTTGCTGTGGTCCTGGTGTCTCTTCACAGAAACCCTAACTAAGACACAAATCTTATGAGGGATACCTTTAGATTGGACCTGGTGGTTCATGCCTGTAAATACTAGCACTTGGGAGGTGGAGGCAGGAGGGTCAGGAGTTCAAGGTCAGCCTCACATTCCTAAGGAGTTTGAGATTACCCTGGGATACATCAGATCCTATCTCAAATGAAAGAAAGAAAGGATAAAAGAAAAAGAAGCTACCTTTTCTAACTTCTATGAACATTTGCAACTCTTCTCCAGGCTTCAAACACCTCCATCCATATCTGCTGGGTATTTATTGAGCGCCTATCTTGTGACAGGTGCTATACTGGGTGCCAGGTAAATCAATGAACAAATGGACAAAAATCTCTACTCTCAGGGAGCTTGTAGCCTAGTGAGGGCAGACAGACAGCGGCCAATAAATAACCTAGGAAATTATATACTATAAAGTGTTAACTGCTTTGAAAAAAAAAATCAAAGTTTTTTCTTTCATTTTTTTTCCCTCTCACCGATAACAGCAATTAAATGACATTTTTCTCTCCTGGAACATGAGGCACCAGGGAAGGGCTCTGGATTCCGTTGCTGTCTTTGGGTCTGACTTCTTTGTCAGCTCCTTTTGGGATGATTCTTTTAGCAGGTGAACCTGGGCCTCATGGGCCGAGCTCAGAGGTGCTAAGCAACCCCCCTCTGTATGAAATTCAGCAGATAGTGAGGGGCTTTTCTTTCCCTTGCTAGCAAAAGCCCCAGGGTCCTCAAAATGAACCCAACCAGTTCATTTTGAGGGTCTTAGGACTTGCAAAGGCCCGGTGGGAAGGTAGACGTTGGTTTCACTTCACAGGAGAGAGGGTCTGAGGTCAGGAGAGAAGAGAACCATTGATAGGCAGAAACACTCATCTCAATCACCACAGTGAGCTCCTAAGTGCTTTCTCTTGAGCCTTTCAAACACTGACTTAGTCTGAGAATCTGTAAATCCAGCTGCCCAGAGAAGGGAGGGGGGCTAGTCAGGGGTCCCTTACCAGTTGGGGAGCTAGGCTGGAGCTTGAACTGTTCTCTCTCTCTCTCTCTCTCTCTCTCTCTCTCTCTCTCTCTCTCTCTCTAAGTCAGGGTCTCATGTGCCCCAAGAGGACAGCCAACTCACTATGCGGCCAAGAACCTTGAACTTCTGATCCTCCTGCCTGTACCTTTCAAGTGCTAAGATTGCAGGCGGCCTGGGGCTCCATGCAGGCTAGGCAACCACTCTACCTACCAACAGAGCCGTTCCCAGCACCAAGAAAGGGTGTTGCTATATAGCTAGCCCTGGCTACCTGAGACCCTGTCTCAAAACAAAACATACCCCTCAAAATTCAACAAGATCCATTTAAAATGGGCATAAGATTTGAATATGATCTGTCTTCAGTAATTAAAATATGTGAACTGTATTGTACATAAGTCATAGAAGGACACTGAGCAAGACAAGGCCTTAGGAAACGCAAGTTAAGGTCATGAGATAGGGGCTGGAGAGGTGGCTTGCTGGATATGAGTACTGGCTGCTCTTCCAGAGGACCCGGGTTTGATTCCCAGAACCTACATGGTAACTCAAAGTCACCTGCAACTCCAGTCTCAGTGGATTGACTGCCCCCCTTCTGACCCCCATGACACTGGACATACACACGGTGTGCAGACATACATTTAGGCAAGACACCCACATGGGCTTAAACTCGGGTTGCATCCAGCAAAACGGGTCAAGGCAGAGAACAAGTGAGTTCGAAGGCCTCATCACCCACGATATATGTCGGGACTTCAAACGGCTCATGCAGACGAGCACGAGGGAGTTAACTAGGGGCAGACACTGCTGACAGTACACTGACACTGACTTAGACAGTGAGTCACGCCTGCGCACCCCTTGCCTCTGACAGTCAAGGAAACTGACCTCTGACCATTTGTGACTTTTAAGACTGCCAGCCTGTTTGTGCCACTTCTCACCTTCGCTAGAGGTGCAGCAAGGATATATCTTCTCCACATCCTTTTCAACATTTAATATTCTCGGTGCTAGTTAGTTTTTAAAAATTTAACTTGTGCATGTGGTGCTAGGCCTGAGTGCACGCATGCGTACCAAGCGCACGCAGAACCCATGGAGGCCGGAAGAGGGTGTTGGATCTCTTGAAACAGGACTTAGAGAAGGCTGTGAGCCAACATGTGGGTGTTCAGAACTGAACCCAGGTCCTCTGCAAAAGCAGCCAGTGCTCCTAGCCCCTGAGCCTTTCCTCCAGTCCCAGGTTTTAAATCACAGGTAAAGTATAAGTTATTTTCTACTTGAAGAAAGAAACTTAAAAACTCGGAACGGATACAGAGCCGTCTTCCACTCTCCTCTACATGCGGACACGTTTCTGTTTGAGGTGGAGCCAGGCCCTGCAGGACTGCAGAATCACCTACACCTGACATGACTAAGGCTTTGGGGCCAGGTCTTTGATAAGGTGCTTGACTGGGGAAGAGGGGCTCAGAGACCAAGCGAAGCAGAGAACAATTCATCCCTGGGCACTGAGAACCTGTCCGCCATTGCGGGTGATGCTCCTGTTTGGAGGGGGGTCATGCACCCCTGTGAAGGCTTTCAGTAGGGCTTTGCTATCACCAAAAGTGTCAAGAGGCTCACGGAATCACAGGAGCACCCGCTTTCAGAGTGATCACGTGACAGGTCTGCTTCAGGGCTCCAGTAATTCCTCATTCTCAGAGCGGCTGGTGGAAAAAGTGGGGTAGACAGGCCCTCTGAAAGGGAACAGTGACGTGTCCAGCTCACATGCAGTGAGCCTGAGGCTAGCTCAGAGGGATCCAGAGATTTATCTAGAGCCACTGTTGGTGAGGGTAATGCTGGCATTTAAATTTAGATTTTAGGTTTGTTGTCCTTTTAGCCACCAGGTTACAACATCTGTTTCAGAGTATAAAGGCACTTATAAAATAAGTTTTATTTCTAATTTGTGTGTGTGTGTGTGTATTTATATATACACTGTGTATGCAATGCTGTTGGAGGCCAGAAGAGGGCATCAGATTTCCCTGGAACTGGAATCACAGGTGATTGTGAGCTGCCTGATAGGGGTACGTTTTGTTTTTAAAAGCCTAGGCTTGTCTCAAACTCACAGTCCTCATTTTTACCCCCAGTTCTGGGATTATAGCCATGGCTGCCATGGTTGGTTTAGATAGTGCTGAGGTTGAACTCGAGACTTTCGGTATGGGAGGTAAGCCCTCTACTAAACCACATCCCTGTCCCTCTGAAGTCACTCTGTGATCCCTGAGCCCCATATGGAGGCCAGGAGGCCAGGGTAAGGGCCTACTCTAGGCCCTGAAGCAAGCTGATAGGTCCAGGATGAGAATCCAAGTGTCTGGGCTCCTAGATCAGCAAGCTTTCTGACATACTGTGGAGCGACCGAGAACTTACTCTGAACGTATCAAGAACTGATTCCTAAATCTGTCCTAGAAGGAATATTGATGGAAGTTTCATCCTAAAACACCTCCTTCCTCCTCTGAGAGCTTGGCATTTGAGCCCTGCCCTTAGCCCTGCCTCCCTCAGCTGTGTTGATGACCTCATCTCTGTCTTCGCTAGGCCAGTGTGGTTGAGAGAGGACTGTGCTCAGTCAGCAGGCCTCCCACCCTCTCCCATCAGGCCCTTCGCACAGCAAGTCTCTTTGGGGCTCCAGAGATGAAGCCCAGAAAGCGCTGTCATAAACTGGGTCACCTCCTGCATGGGTTGTCACGTGGCTGTGCACATAGAGAGGAGCGACCTTTCTGGAGGATTTTCCTCACTCTCATGAGCATTAGACATTGGACACATGGTAGAATTTTCCATCTGACTCATTTCGTCTTGACAGCAGCTCCCCACACCAGGGGAGGAGTTGCTTCAACTCCTGTTTTCCAGGTGAAGAAAGTAAGGCCCAGCTAGATGAGGGGCTTTCCTAAAAGCCTGGCCAGGAAGCGGCAGATTTAAATCCAACTTCAAGAGATCATATCGTCCAAGATTGCTTTGCTCTGGGACTCTCCGCCCCTTTTGGGTTCCACCAATTGTGGGGAAAACCTAAAGTGACATTCTCCCTGCATGTGGCTCATTTGACTTTTTGGATATAGTGGCCAGCCCTCCTCTCCATGCTTCCAGAAGGACCAACTGGGGTCCCTAAGAACTGTCCACCTCAATGCCCAAAGGTGATGCAGCCACATGGTGGAGCTCATCCTACAACTCCCCCTTCACTGAGCCTCTGCCTTCTGCTTGAATACCTAGCAGGTTTTTAAAAGATTCTTCTCTGTGTGGGGACTCCTTTCATCTTGGCAGGTGCCATGGTGACCGGTCATGTGCTTTCTGCCTTCCCTCCTCTCCAGGATTAAGTGTGGAACACAGACAAGGAAACAAGATATTACAAGATTCTGGAGTGGGCAGAGCAATGTGAAGAACTCGGGGAGGCCCGCAGGAAGTCAGCCTGGGGTGCCGTGAGGGAAGGCTTCCTGGAGGAGACAAGGCTGAATATATAGGGCAAAGATGGGACAGAAGAGGACCTGAGGAGAAAGGGAAGCTTCCAAGACAGTTCATGCTTTCTCCACTGGATCTCTGCACACATTACTCAGTCAGGCATCTAGGAATGAAGGCTGGTTCCTTAGAGACTGCTCTTGGCCTTCACCCTCTTCCCTTTCCTTCTCAGGACACTGTTGTATCTGGATGTGATTCCTGGAACCGTTGCGATTGTGTTGGCACCATGAGGCAGGCCAGTCTGGAGGTAGAACTGAGTCATTGAAGATATGAGACGAGAGACTGAAAAAACAACAGCAACAAAACAAACCAACAAAGAACCAAAGCCCTTGATAGTGTGGCAGCTTCTTCTGGCTCAGTCATCCCCAGAACTGAGCTCGTCTAGAAGGTTCCTGAGTGAAGTGATCCAGCATTTGAGAGCATGGGATTGAGTCTGGCTCGGTTATACTTTTGTCATCTGACTTTGGGCAAGGCGTTTGTGAGGGTCACACGCGTTAATGTCATGACGAGAAGCAGGTTAGTCACACTTGGGTGGCTCAGGCTTCCGTAGAGCCTGGCGTTGAGGGCTGTCACTTCTGTAAAGAGGCATGTAGGTGGGGTACGGCCCGAGCAGAGTTTGCAGGTAGAGAAGAGGAGGCAAGCTGGGCAGAACTCAGGAGGATCAGTAGTTCAAAGTCATCCGTGGCTATGCGTAGTGAAGTTGTGACCAACCTGGGCTACTTAAGACTCTTTTAGAACAAAACAAAGCAAAATGAGGAAAGCCATTTCTGCTGTGAGAGCAGCTGGTTAAGAGTCTGTAGTGCCGGTGGCAGGGAGGGAGCCAGTGTGCCGGGAACTTCAGATGTGGTACCTGTGTGTGGATCAGAGTCGATGATGCTGGAAGTGGGCCTGGGCTAGGTGTGGAAGGCCTAGAGCACCCGTAGTATTGGAGGACTTTGGTCCTCAGGGACTTTGCCTGAAACGTGGTCAGTGTGGTCAGGTCAGGAAGAGAAAGGCTTCAGGCGCTTCCTGGCATCACTAACACGCATGCGTGTGAAGACTCTGAAAGTCCTGTAGACTTCACTTCTCCGGTGTCTTTCGTTGTAAGTTACAAATTCACCATGAGCCCTTTATCCCCTGGCATTCTCTGAGGGTGTGTGTGGAGGGGAAACACTATACTTAAGTGGGGGGGGGAGGCTCAGGAGTGAGGGGTCGGCACAGTGTACCACCACAATTCTTTCTAGAAATTTAAGCAATAAGGGACTGCATTAAATCCCAAGACAGCCATTTTAATGGTGGTGGCTGATTTCAGTCCAGATGGTGGCTGCACTTGGCTGTGTCCCTCTCCCAAGTCCCCTGCCTTTCAAATATCCTTATCCGAAGCAGAGAAAGTCCCTAGGATACACTGCTGCTTCTTCCTGACCTTAAGCGGTGGTGCTTTAAAGTTGAAGGTGAGCCAATTCAGGCCGGGAGCTCAGATTGACACTTGAAAGCTACTGAGGGGCTTCTGGGGGTTAGAGGTCGCTGGAGCAGCGGTTTGACTTGAGAATTTGAAGTCTTTCTCTTTCATTCTTCTCTCCCTCTCCCCTTCCTTGTCTCTCTCTTGCCTTTGCTCTTTCCTTTTCTCTCCATATGGAAAGCTTGCCACCTCTTCCATCTCCAAGGGCAGCACACACATGGCCACAGCCCTGTGGAGCGTTCCGGCTGTGCCGGGCTATATTTCTCAGTGGCCCGGAGGCAGGGTTTTTGGAAGATGCGGGTTCTGAGGAGCCTGTTAAGTGGGTGGTTTGGATGTTTTCTCAAGTCTGAAAGCTACAAACCTAGACCTCACTCAGGAGCGTCACTCACCGGCTCCTTCCTTACCTGTCCTCATTTCTGTCCAGCACTGCCTGTCCCATAGCCCCTCCGGGTGCCGGCCTCCCCAGGTCTGAGGACCAGAACCCATCTGTGCAGTCTCCAGCTGCAGCGCCAACATCTCACCGGCTCCCCTCGCAGCAGCCTCCTGATTGGCCTTTGTGCTTCTCTAAAAGTCCATTCAAATCACACCATGACTGTCCCTAATTAGGGCCTCAGACTGTGAGCCTTGGTCTAAATTTTCCTGGGAACAGACTCCAAACCCTTTATCTCACCAATCTCTGGGCCTTTCTCTGTGGCTCCCCTCCCCTTTCACCCACATCCACCCTCTTCTCTACTGTCTTTTATGTCCCCGGATGCGTTGACTGTCTCCCCCTCCCTATAGCATCTACCTACGCTTTACACGGATGTTCTACTTTCCTTACTAAAATACAACCGGTACATTCGTTCTGCCCGGGACAGTACCGGGCTCATGGTGGGCCTGAGTGGCTGTTGATCCTTTGGTGAAGGACAGCCGTTACTGCTACAGGTCTGGGGCTGACAACCCCCCCCCCCCGCCGCTCCTGCCACCCAGCATGTGGTCTCCATCTCACTCTGCACCCTGCAGTCTTACTTGAGTACTGGCCCTCTGGGGCTCCAGAGCCAGGGAACAGCCTCATGCCTTTAGTTTTGCCCAAACCTAAGGATGTTTTAAAAGATGTGCCCTTTAATTCTCCCCACTTTTCACTATCTCCATACCCAGTCAACCACAAGGACCTACAAATCAATACGAAAAAGACAAATAGCCCCACAGAAAAGGAGCCAGCATTGGTAAAGATGCATATGACAGGCAACGGAAATGGAATAGATGCTCGCCGCATCAGGAAGCCGAAGGAAACCCAAACCAGCCGCCTTTCCCCCTCGCCAGGCAGATGGAAATTTATAAATATGGATAACCACCATTTTCGTGTTGGGAAGGGGCGAGGAAATGAGTCCTCTCCTGCACGGTGGGTGGTGAGGGGAGCCGGCGGAGTACCTTTGGAGGACCACTTAATAGCATCCATCAAAAATCAAAATGCTGCAACTGGCCTGCACGCCCAGGAGGCATCTGTCCCAGAGCCATCCTCACAGCAGGCATCTGAGCAGGGAGGGCTTCTGGAAGCTAAAAGTTGGTAGCAACTTAAGTGGCCACCATCAGCATCAGCGGAAGAGTTAAGTAAACTGGGGGCTCGCTGGCTAGGGTGGGTGCAGCAAGGTTCTGATGGAGCGGCTCAAAAGAATGAATGTGTCTTTAAGTGCTGATGTGCAAACATCTCCAAGCACTGCCGTAGTGCCTGCGCTACGGGATGGTACGCGTGCCGGGAACTAGGCTGGAGATTTAATAACACATGCACACAGATGGGGACACGGGTAATCCTTGATACAAGAATGCCCCCTTTATTGTTCCGGGGCAGCTTATATAGGGATCCTTAACTGATAGCCACGCCCCAGCCAAACCCACCAGGAACCACTCCCCTACCATCAGGAACTCCTGAGGGTCTCGTGCTCAGAGCAGCTGCAAACACAGGAAAACAAGTTGTTTTGTTCAGAGCAGCTGCAAGCATAACAAGTTGTTTACAGGAAATTCAGGGTCTGGGTCCACATCCCCCAACACACTGCAAGACCCACTGTGAAGCGAAACCCAGAACAACATGAACAGTTCAGTCTTTATATGAGTACAAGAACCATTGGACGTATATGTAATAATAGCAGGACTTCCTCACTCTTCCTGTGCCTCATCAAGAACATGAGCTTCTTGCGTGGGCTCCCGAGTCAGCCCACTGGTGTCCTCCCTGCAGCTCTCCGTTCTCCAGCCTTCCAGCATCCGGCTCCCCTAAGCTTCAGATATGCGAGTCCACCTCGGAGGCCTTCAGGACACCTCCAAATTTGGATACCCTCTTTTCTTCTCACAGTGGTTAATGGAGATGGCACTGGTTGACTTGAGCTGGAAGCTGTGGAGTCCTCTTGGATGCAACCGCACGCTTCAACTCACGTCACCATGTAAGCCACCACATTCTGTAAGATGCCACCCTGACTGCCCGGATGATGGCCCCCAATGATACCTCCTATGAACCTGAAAACATCACTTTTCATTTTGCATTCCTGGGCATGGGACCCAGGGATGCATGCACGCTAAGGCTGAGCTATATAGCCTTAGCATGAGCCTCTAGAGCTGAGCTATATTACTAGCCCTCAATGCTACTCTAGATGGCAAAAACCCTTTGTAGATGGGACTGCACTATGGATTTTGCCATGGAGCAATCACCCTGAATTATCTGGGAGGGTTTAAATACAATTACAAGTGTCCTCATAGAAGGGAGAAGAGAGAGCTTGGATACAGAAGAGGAAGATGTGACCGTGTAAGCAGGAGGTTGAGTGACTTGGGAAAGGGACCTTGAGCCTTGGAGGGTGGCCAGTGCCATGTGCTAGGAAAGGTGGGGAAATGGATTCTACCTGTGAGGTGATGGCTGTGTGCTTGAAGGGTGACTCTGGAGGAGACACTCAGTTTGGAAGGCTGATGAGCCCCATTTCAAGTTTGGACTAAGGTGGGCACTGGGGACAAAGGGCAAGGAATATTTAAGGAGTCTCTTGAGAGTGGGTAGTGATAGGGACTCTTGCTTTGTGAGATGGGGACAGGGAAGAAAAGAGAGACTTGGGGATGAAGGTCTGTGGATTACGGAGATAGCAGCCCCAGGAGGAGCATCAGGTGGGGGTGCGGAATGGAAAGGAGAATAAGGCTTTGAGAAGGCTGGTTCTGTGTTTAACTGAAAACAGGGTCACTCAGACACCCGACGCACGGAGGCAAGAAGGGGAGTAACTTATGAGGAATCCAGATTGTGCCCTGCTCCCATGGCCTCTCCCCAGAGAGAAATCTCTCCCGAGAGCCTTCCTCAAGGACAGGAGCCTCATTTGTTCTTTCTCAGAACAGACTCTCATGCTGAAGAGAGCATGACGTGGCCCATTTTTCATCCCCGTCCTCATCCCCAGCTCCTGCCAGGAGCCCTCACCCATTATCTCTCAGCTTGGCATGGTCATCAGTTTGGACCCAGTCAGGAAACCATATCTCACGGAGATTTCTTGATATGTTATCAGCAGAGGGCTTTCACTTTTTAAGTGTCTCTGAGAGGGTCAGACCAGCCTGATGGGATAACTATGTGTGGACTTGGGAAGGCTTCTATATCATAGTCAAATGGTGGGTATCCCTTTTCCTTAACCTGAAGATTCTCCAGAGCCCTGGCACAGAGGGAGCTGTGTCTGAATGATATTTGGGCTCACAGATGTAATATCCTGGGGGCCCAATAGGGGTGCTGAGGTCTAGGCTCAAACTATTTCCCTGAGTTAGATGAGGATAAGCGTTAATAAATTGATTCTATATTCATCCACCATTTATCCATCCATTATTCCACCCACCCATCCATCCATCCATCCATCCATCCGTCCATCCACTTGTACCACGAATTGTCATGTTAGCTCATACAGGTACCAGGATACATCCAATGGTGTACATAATAGACATGCATTTTGTTGCTTAGACAGGTAAACAGGTCTTACAATACTGAGGGCCAGAAGTTCAAGTGTGGATGTGGCGTAAGACTAAGAAATACCTAGATAGAAAAAGGAAACAGGTAAAAAATAATCTGGAAGGGGGCTGTAGTACATATGAAGGCCCTGGTGTTAGGGGACGTATAGGAGATAGTGATGAGTTTAGGGGTAGCTTGGCATGGCTAGAGTTAGTGTTCATGCATGTGTGCATACATGTGTGTCTCTGTCACTGTTCTATTGCTGCAAAGAGACACCATGACCATGGCAACTCTTATGAAAGAAAGCATTTCATTGGGGCTGGCTTTCATTTTCGAAGGTTTAACTTGTCATCGTGGCAGAGTGCAGGCAGACATGGTGCTGGAGAAGTAGCTGAGAGTTCTACATCTGGCTCTGCAGGCAGCAGGAAGAGTGAGACGCTGGGCTGGTGTGAGCTTTTGAAACCTCAAAGCCCACCCCCAGTGACACACTTCCTCCCACAAGCCACACCTCCTATTCTTTGTCAAGCAGCACCGCTCTTTGATTACTAAGCATTCAAATATATGAACCTATGGGGGCCATTCTTGTTCAAACTACCACAGTGTGTATGCATACATTTGGACAGATGTATGCATGCGTGTGCATACACATGTACAGGCATAGGCATGTGTGAATGCATGGACATGAGAGCTGCAGGTTTGTGAGGACAGATGTCTGCTGCAGGTGCAGCAAACATAGGTGTATGTATGCATGTATACATAATGTGTACAAGTATATGAGTGATGACACATGATGTATGTTTGTGTGCGTGTATATGTGCATGCATGTATCTCTGTGTGTGATGACACAGATGTATGTGTGCAGCTGCATGCAGGTGTGTATGTACACATGTGTTAACATATACGCACATGTATGCATAAATCTGTGTGTGACCACAGATGTATACATGTAGGTTCATGCACATCTATATGTGTGTGCATACATATGTAAATGTATATACAAAGGTGTATTTGTTCAAAGGTGTAGGGTATTACAATCAGGGGAGATACTTACAGACTCTCCTTAAAGAGTAAGGTGTTTAAGGAAAAAAATCCAAAAGGGAAAACTGTTCTGAAGGCAAGCTCTAACCCCCTCTGGACCATTGGTCCTCAAAAAACCTCCTCAAGGGAAGGGGGTATGGGAGAACCTGGTCACTGGCTCAACATGGGCAAGATAGGACAACAAAGGGAAGAAGCCTGTGGGTAACTGCTCTGTTCACCTGGCCACTCCACAGCGCTGGAAAAGGTTAAAAAGATCACCAGTTCTGTTCTGCCTTGCTCTTGCCTTCCCAACACTACACCACTGAGCTGGCCCACATTGGTGGGTCCCGTCTCCCAACGAAGAGTGCAGACTGTAAACAGTTTCCCAGGCCAGCGGCTGGACAACTTAGTCACACATTTGCTGGGTTGCATGCAGGGCAAGGGCACACTCTGCTCTTGACCTGTCTTCTCATGCATGTGGGTTCATTGTTCATCTAGAACATTTCTTCCTCCTCTGAGAGTCTAGATTCTAAGCAGGCATGTGTACTCATGTGCACAACACACACACATACACACACACACACACACACACACACACACCTAACCGTGTAAGCATCTAAGGCTACACTCCTGGGACAGCATGTGGGTCAAGTATTATTGTGGATGTTTCCATAAAGACAGGGGTATTTATGGATGAGAGTAACAGTGGTCAGCTGTGAGTTATGTAAGTGGCCCTTACCCCATCTGTTGATGGCATTCTATGCATACAGCCCTCTGACTTGAACAACAGTAGTAACATCCCCGGTCTCCAGACTATTGGCCCGCTCGGGAGATTTTAGACTTTTTTGGCCTCCATAATAATGTGAACCGATTCCTTAAAGTAAATTTCTTCACAGGTCCACATCTCATGGAAGTGACCTCGGCAGAAAGAGTGTTGAGGGCCACTGCCGCATGTGGAGATATGGAAGCTGGGGCCACATCTGGACCATCTATATGGTCACCTGCAGTATGTGGAGGATGCTAGGTGGCAGGTATCTTTTTCTCCAAGGGGCTTGTTGCTGTGTCTTCCCAGTGAAAGTTTTCCCAAGGATCCCACAGAAGCCCTGTGCTCGGGGTGGACTATGAGCCAAATAGCTTATCAGGATAGAAGGGTGCTCACAGGACGTTGTTTGGGTTAAGGCTTTACCCCAGCCCCTTCCGTCCATATATCCAAAGAGTCTGTATTGTTTGGGTGGAAAGTTCCAACCCAAGCCCCATCCCTGGGAGTTGCCTCAGTCCAGACTCCACCAAACAGTGACCCCTCCTCAGAGATGCTCAAGACCACTCCCACAGGGTATTTAAACTGCCCCCCCCACCCCCAGAGAACAAACACGTGGTTTCCGGTCTTCTTTCCCCATCTCCTCTCGGAGGGCCTGGAAGGCCACCTCGGGAGCGCTGGCATCCGTAAACCTGCGCTTTTTCTAATTCGGTTTGATTTGGTCTGATTCGGATTATTGCCTCGGCGGAGAGGTTTATCGGGGTGTAAAAACTTTTCAGCCACCAGGGTAGACGGAAGAAGTCTTGAGAGAGAGGCAGGAACTGGAAACCAGAGCCCTGTTGGCTCTTTCCCGGCTCTTCTCGTGCTCCCTGACTTTCCTCTCTGGGGTGACTAAACTTTCTCCTCATTGGGTATTGACTTTGAATGTCTTCCTTCTTCCTTGCTTAAAGCTGCTACCAGCTAACTTCCATTTGCATCTCCTCAGTCAGAACTGCAAGAGGAACCTGATTGGCTGGTGGAGAGCCAATGCCCCGCCCTCTCTCAGATGCTTCCCTTCTCAAGAAGCAGCTGGGGCTTGGTGGAGCTCTGGGATACAGGGTCTTGGACTGCTTCTTTCCAGGGTTTTGAGTGGAGCAGGTTCAAGTTCAAGCTAAGGGAACCAATGGTAATGAAAGGGCTGGTACCATGGCAGCCTGTGGAACACAGAGGGTACTAATAGGTGAGGCGGGGGTGGGGGGGAGTTTTGAGGTTAGACCATGGAGGCTCCTGAACACTAGGTCAGAGACTTTAGTTTTTTTTTTAACTCTTGTGGCTAGAACCTGTGGGGGGACGTTAATCAACAGCTCCAACCCTCGGGTCACTCCGAAGTGGCTCATTTACTTGGCAAAGTGGCACAGTTTGAAGGCAGTAGCTAGCTGGGGAACTCTGCCGATGAGCCTTTTTTGATGGATGCCTGAAAGGAGGCTCAGGCTTTGGAATGATGTACTTCAAGGACTCTTGGCTTTTGTATGTTTCAGTCTCGATTGCAACACTACACGAACGTGGGGTTTTTTGCATCGAATTAAAATTAATCTAATACTTGACAACTCTGGCTGGATGCCTGCCAAATATGGAGACTTGAGATGCTTCCTGTAAATTCTGCCACAGAACATTCTTACAATTCAGGGAACATCTCATTTTCCTCACTGCCGTGCACTCCCGACCCGGACTCTCCAGGGACCTCCTTCTGGAAGCCCCTCTTGCATAAATGTGAACACACTGTGTGGCAGCTACTTTTTCAAATCTGAATCATCTCTGGGGAGCAGGGTGATCTGGGGTGCAGGGAACGGGTCATTTAGATGAACCACCTCTGCTCCAAGTCAGTCTTGGAATTTTTCTAGTAATAATCTCTTTCGTCATTAATGGCCTGCTGGGTGAATCTTATTATATCTCCTTGAAATAATTTAGATGCTAATATCTCGCAGTGACCATCACACAGGGAATTGGAGGCTGGAGGTGCTGGCGAGGAGGCATGAAGGCTGTCTAATGCTGGGGTCCTTTACACAGCTGGAGACTGTCATTTGCCGGGCTAGGCAACGACACCCTAGCAACCAGGCTTTGCTTGTCCTCACAGCTAGAGGGTCTTGGGTAGGGTGTCCCACAGTTCTCCTTTCTAACATGAGGAGGTGGATTCCCGATAACTGACACAAACGGCTTCTAAGTGAACAGTTCAGAAGAATTCTGGGTAAATGATGGCGGGGCAATTATGGCTTTGTTGGGGTGTGAGCTTGAGGGTGGGGTACAGAAGGCGTGAAGGGTCAGGCGGTGGTGGCACACGCCTTTAATCCCAGCATTCGGGAGGCAGAGGCAGGCGGATCTCTGTGAGTTTGAGGCCAGCCTGGTCTACAAGAGCTAGTTCCAGGACAGGCTCCAAAAGCTACAGAGAAACCCTGTCTCGAAAAAAAAAAAAAAAAAAAAAGGCATGAAGGAAAGGGCTTTTACTGGGCTAGGAACCGAAACGTATGACTTTTAGGGTTTTCTTTATTCTTTTATTTTACTTTTTTGATAGAGAGTCTCATGTAGCCCAGGCTGGCCTGCAATTTGTCAGGGAGCTGCTCTAGTGTCCTTTCTGTTGTGATCAAACAGTCTGAGCAAAACCAACATGGCTTCATGAATGCTAGGGGAGGGTTTATTTGATTTATACTTCTGGGTCATAGACCGTCTCTGTGGAAAGTCAGGGCAGGAACTCCAGGCGAGAGCTTGAAGCAGGAGTCATGGAGAAACGTTGCTTGCTCACTGGCTTTCTGGATTTCTCAGCCAGCTTTTTCATACAGTCCGGGCCCACCCGCCCAGGGATGATGCCACTCACAGTGGCCTGGACCTTCCTACATCAATCATCATTCAAGACAATCTAATTAGTCTAATACTTGACAAATCCCAGACATGGCAACAGGCCAACTTGACCCGAGCAAGTCCTCAAGTGAGCCTCCCTCAGAAAACTCTAGGCTGTGTCAAGATGGCAGCTGAAGCAAACTAGCCAAGGATGGATGACCTTGAACTTCTGATCCTTCTGCCACCCCTTCAGAAGTCCTGGGGTTTCAGACTTCTGCCACCGTGTCCAGTGTGTGTGGATTCATGAAAGCTAGGCAAGTGCTCTACCAACTAAGCTAGGTTCCCAGACCTCTAAGATGTGACATCTAGCTCTAAGGTTGTTGCTGTCCTGCCTCCCCCCACTGCCTCCCTCCTGCCTCCCCTCTTCCTCCCTTCTTCTCTCTCTTCATCGCCTCCCCCTCTTTCCATCCCACTAGCTACTCACCCCAAGCCTTGCCTGGTGGTGAGGAACCAACCCACCAGGGTCTCCCTCCTGAGGAATAAGTATCAGCTGGAGCCGACGCACATGGGGTCTAGTGGTAATTTCAGAGCACTGGGAAAAAGAACTTTGCTTGCAGGATGGTGAGCATTTCACTCATGCTTCCTGAGCCTCAGCTTCCCAGAATCCTCCGAGAACCACAGCCAGATTCCAGCTGACTCTCTGGCACCTTTCACCGGACAAAGCCTGGCTGGGTCTTTTCTAGTTCCTTGGAGCCTGGGGCCTGCTTCCACCCTGGGGAACTGAGTCATAAACCATTAGGCTGCATCTGCACTGAGGATCTTAACCGAGAGCACAGAGAATATGCCACCGTTTAAAAAACAAGTGATAATGTTGTTGACATTTGAGCAGAAACATTTCTTCTTGGATGCTGGAGAGGGCGCTAATGTTTTCTGACACAGGAGAAGGTGTGGGCATACAGCTGGGGGAGGGGGCCGAACCGAGCTCACCCAACAGTGCCCCTGTCCTGCCTCAGTCTACCTGTGAAGACTCCATTCCACAGTGGAGCAGGAAATCCTGGGGATTTCTTTTCCCCAAAGCCGAATCTGAGTCAAGGAGTGTCAGTGGGGACTCTCAGAGAACACCAGCCACCACTAGGAAGAACCAAGCTGCTTTGGGGATCCTCCCCAATAAGGATCTGCCCGAACCTCACTGACAGGCTTGACCTCTGGGGTTTCTTCTAGAATATACACTCACATCTCATGGATGCCTCATGAGGGTTTGACCTCACACACCACATCTCTGTAACACTGGGGTCACTGAGCCTGACTTTGACTCGGAAGCATAGACGGTGTGTGGCTAGCTGGGAACGGAAGGCAGTTAGAGAGTGGGGGACAGCAAAGATGAAGAGGAACTCAGAAGCCTGAGCAGGGCCCAGTGAGAACTCTTAAGCATCTGTTCTTGTTCCTTTTGGTGGTATATGTTGGGAGAAAATAAGGGCTGGTGGTCACTGAGCCAAACTCATCCCCCTGGACCTTAGGTCAACAAGGTAAGGCAGCCCAACAACCACACTGAGTTCCCTGTACCCTCCCAGGCCTCTCATAGGAAGTTCTTTGTGATCTGACTTTGCAGAAAATGGGATTCTGGGAAATGTAGTTTAAGGTAGTCAAATTGCCACATTACAGAGGCAGGCAAGGATTTGGGTCTTAGGAGTTTGTGTGGGAGCTGACTTATCCAGAAAACATGGTGTGGGGGATGATGGGAAGAGGGTAGGACACAGAAGCCAAGAAGAGAGAAAATCCAGCTAGCACTTGGGCTTGGTCCAGCAGGGGAACTAGTGAGTAGAATGTAGGTGTGAATTTTTCGTGGGACCGTCGGCTCCCCAATAATGACACAAAGACTTCTTATTAATTATGAAAGCTCAGCCAATACCTTAGGCCTGTTTCTAACTAACGCTTATAACTTAAATGAACCCATTTCTCTTAATTTACTTTCTGCCTTGTGGTTTTATTACTTCCTCTCCCTACTCAGCACCCTGCTTCTCTGTTTCTGATGTCTCCACCTTCTTCCCAGCATCCTCTCTGCCCCGGCTGTTGGCTGTTCAGCTGTTTATTAAACCAATCCGAGTGACGCATCTTCACAATGCACAAAAAGTTATTTCATAACAGTGGAAGGTGAGGGGATATTGTGGCATCTACAGTCCACCTGAGTGAGTTGCACACAATCACAGACAGGGTCAGGGCAGCGCATGCGTTCTCAAGTACCATGCATCTCATTCTTTCTGTGTTTCCTTTCATGGTGTGTGTTTCCTGCTTTCCTCTGAAGTATGTGTGTATTATGTGTTTGTATGATATATGTATGTATGCATATAGGTATGTGTGCATGTATGCATATGCATGCATGTATTGTGTATGTGCATATATACTGCATGTATCTGTATATATATTTGTGTTTGTATATATGTATGATACAAAATATTTGTGTATATATGTACATGTATAATTTATATGCATATATATATGTGTATATGTATATGTACACATATGTAGGTCTACATTGTGAAAAACAAGGGTTTTTTTTCTATCAAAAGTAGTTAGTCCTGCAAGGGCTCATATTTCCCGAACTGACCCCTTCCCCTTTGCACAGATTAGCCAAGCACAGAAGATTGTAAAGTTGGGCTCTTGCCAGTGGGATGAGATGCACTCACCAACAGCGGCAGATGGACGCCATTTTGGCCAAGTGTGCTTGTTAACTCGGTTTGGGACTTGGCACACCCTTTATGAAGAAGTAGAAAAGGTCTTACTGAGCTACTTTTGTTTTGTTCTTATGTTCCTTTGTGTGACACAGAGTGTTCTTCATTTGTTTCTAGAGTATGTGTATATGAGGTATGAATGTATGTGTGTTTATGCATATGTGTATATGTGCCACGGACAATGTGTGGAGGTCAAGGGGCAACTTTCAGAACTGGTTCTCTCCTTCCATTATGTGAGCCAAAGTCAGGCCATTAGACTTGGTGGCAAGGTCTTTAGTTGCTGAGTGTAGCAGGCTTTCTTTGACCACCAGCCCCCGAATCACAACACAGAGACTTGTTATGAAAACTCGGCCTTAGTTTACTTAGGTTTGTTTCTAATTAGCTCATTTATTTATTTATTTATTTATTTATTTATTTATTTATTTATTTATTTATTTTTTTCTTTACAAGACAGGATTTCTCTGTGGCTTTGGAGCCTGTCATGGAACTAGCTCTTGTAGACCAGGCTGGCCTCAAACTCACAGAGATTCGCCTACCTCTGCCTCCCGAGTGCTGGGATTAAAGGCATGCGCCACCACCACCCGGCCTAATTAGTTCTTATAACTTAATTAACCCGTTTCCATTAATATATGTACTGCCATGTGGTTCATGGCTTTTATCTCTCCTGCTTGTCCTGTTTCTTCTCCGTCTCCTTTGGCATTTCCCCCACGCCTAGATTCATCTCCTCTTCTTTTCTCTCTGCTTGGAAGTCCCACCTAACCTCTTCCTGTCTAGCTATTGGCCACTCAGCTCTTTATTACATCAACTGCAGTGACACGTCTTCACACAGTGTGAGGAATATTCTGCCACAATCCTCCTGCTCCACCTCCTGAGTACAGGGATTATAGGCATGTACCACCATGCTTGGTTTGTGTGGATCTGGGCTCTGAGAGTGTTAGGCAAGCCCTTCACCACTAAGCTATGTCTCTAGCCCTGTGAGAGCCATCTCCAGCTCTATTGTATGTGTGGGGGCTAGAGATTAATGCCAAGTGCTTTCCTCTATCACTGTCCGCCGTATCTTTTTGAGACAACGTATTTAACTGAGCCTGGAGTGCACCAATTGACTAGATTGCCTGGGTAGCAAGCCCCCAGGATCCACCTGTTTCTACATCCATAGAACTGAGGTTACAAATGCAGACCACCATGCCTGGCTTTTCTGTGAGTGCTGAGGATCTGAACTCAAGTCCTCTTGTTTACACGGCCTTTTCTCCAATGAGCCATCTCCCCAGCCCACCTATGTGGACAGATTTGTAAGTGTTTGAAAAGCTACATGTTTTCTCCTCCCCGTAGTTCCCTTTCCTTCGGGACGAGCTCAGTCTTTCACAGGAGATTCCGACAGCTAGATGAGCATCGTTAGTTCTTCTTCCTAGGCGGATGCCACTAAATAAAAACCTGGTCACTGGGTTCAGCCTGAATTCAAACCGAGTGTCACCTAGTAGCTATGTGACCTTGGCAAGTGCTCTCTGACCCTTGGGTTTCTCCAGCAGGGCTTCTGTTGCTCCCCACCTCGAATTCCTGTACAAGGGAGGTACACGGGAGGCCCTGGAAATGCTGTCTGGTCCTCCTTCTGGCCACAGAGGTGGTTTCCTCTGCTCAGCTGGGAAGGGGACACTCCCTTGAACTTGTTATGTAGTGTTAATCCACCGGCTGAGAAAATGACCATTAGAAAATTTTTGAGCCAAATTTGAAGCAAGATTTACTAAATATTGGCCAGGATGATGGACCCTGGACCAGGCTCGTACCTGGGGTTCCCAGACAATGGCAGTGAATTCTGTTAGTCGTGGCTTATAAAGGCAAAGCCCACAGGGCTATGTACTTCTTCCATCCAACTGGGGGCGGAGCAAGCATACATTCTGATATACCTCCTGCCTACATACCTCCAGCCTATGTGTGATATACTTCCTGCCTACATACCTCCAGCCTATGTGTGATATACTTCCTGCCTACATACCTCCAGCCTATGTGTGATATACTTCCTGCCTACATACCTCCAGCCTATGTGTGATATACTTCCTGCCTACATACCTCCAGCCTATGTGTGATCGGGCACATCCTGTGCAGTTGGGGAAACCAACCTTGTTTTTTCTTTTTAATATTTATTTATTTACTTTATTATGTATACAATATTCTGTCTGTGTGTATGCCTGCAGGCCAGAAGAGGGCACCAGACCTCATTACAGATGGTTGTGAGCCATCATGTGGTTGCTGGGAATTGAACTCAGGACCTTTGGAAGAGCAGGCAATGCTCTTAACCACTGAGCCATCTCTCCAGCCCCAACCTTGTTTATAGAACTGAAAATACATGGCTTGCCATCTGACATGACCAACAGCCCCCCGCATTCCAGGGAGCTATCTGTCCCTAGGCAAGTGGGGCTTGCAGGTTAGAGTCATTTGTGTTTCAGAGATCTCTTACGCATAGTAATTGAAACTTAAAAATAGAACCTTAGCCCTCATGGTAGCCCAGGCTGGCCTTGAACTCATGACATTCCTCCTGCCACAGCCTCTTGAGCGCTGGGCTTGCAGGAGCGCGGCACCTATAGCACAAATTACACCCCGCCCCACCCCACCCCTTTTCGTCTGCCTTCTTACTTTCTTCATTAAATATTTATGGTCTCACCGAGCTGCAGAGGCACTGTGCGGGGTTAGGAACACAACCCAGCGGAGGACAGGAGTCTGAGCTGGAGTCAGTGAGCAAGAAACAGGCCAGGGTACATCTGAGGCCATGCAGAGTGGCTAGAGGAGAGCTCTTAGGGGAGGGGACGGTTAAGCTGATGGCTAAGGGACTAGAGAAGCCGGTCAACTTGGGAGGCCCAGAGATGGCAGGGAATCTTGCTGGGACCATTTGGAAGCTACACAGAGGGCCTGTGAGGGAGAGGCCAAACTGGAAAGGACTGACTCTCGGGACAGTGCCACCAGCAATGAGGACTAAGAAGAGAAGGTGGCACTGGGCCGGAGACCAAGGAGGTTAAAGTGATGCGGCCTGCAGGCAAGCGTCTTGCAGAGGGCATTGAAGACAGAAAGAGGTGAGCTTTCTGTGTGAGAGGGTGGGACAAGCAGGAAGCCCTGCTAGGCTCTGGAATCCCTCTTCTGACGTCAGAGCTTCCCCAGCAGTTTGGGCCAGGGTCCCCTCTGTTCTGGCCTCACGCTGTCCCTCCTAACGGGTGTTCTCTCGGAGACTCTGGCCTAATTGCGCTCATTGATCACAAACAGTTTTTCCTAATTTAGTTGGTTGTCTTTAAGAACGTTCTCATTTGTACATATAAATACATTAGCATAACATATTCCATGGTGGCCTCCCAGCCTTGATACACCTGTCCCACCCATTCCACCCTGCTCCTTCTCCAGGAGGCTGGCCAGCCAGCTTCCTTGCTAATGTGACCAGGGGACTAAAAGCAAAAATATTTGAATTTCTTCCACAGCTGATTCCAGAGTCTCTGAGACCTGTCTTCCAGGTGGGCAGGCTATGATATTAGGGAGGTAGCTCTCTTAGCAGAGATGAAAGGGCCCAGCCTGCTACAGAACACACCGGTGCCTGCACCGGGCTCTGGAGGAATCACATCAAAGGCCTCCCAGCCATTGCCTGCCCCTTCCAGCTGTGGGGAAAATGGGCTCATTAGAACATAGAGCGAGTGGTGTTTACATTAGGCGCTGCTGATTTACAAGCCCTGGGCTGCCATTTCTCCCTCACCTCGAGCAGGGACTCTGGAGAGCCTTCTACTTGCCTGCCCTGGCTCCTTTGAAGGCTCAGCAGGCTCCTGAAGAGGATCAGGAGGCCACCCCTCCTTCTCCTCGTGCCTCTCTGCACTAATTAGGCTCCTTCCAATTGAGCGCTGTCTAGGGGTGGGCAGAGACTAGCAGGGGACTCTCAGTAGAGGCCTCGGCATAATTGTGTTAAGAAGACAAGGCTGGTGAGGCTGTCTCCCTTCAAGGTCAAATCCCTGCACTTGTGGGAGTCTTGATTTTTCTGGGCCAATTTGTTTGGGTTGGCCTAATTGCCCCGGGGAAGAACTTTTCTCACAGAAACCCAGCCTGTGGGATTCAGTGGAAGTCTACAATCCCTAAGCCCCAGGTTTGGGATGGGTACCATGAAGTTTTGTCTTTGAGTACCAGGCTAAGAGTGGGGCAGCTTTGGGGACGATCTTGCTGGGTGTATCAGACGCAGCATAGGCAATTGGGATAAGTAGAAGGACTCCTGAGCTCCAGCTTCCCTGGCAATTGATCGGGAGTCACGTGACTGTTGTTCAGTGAGTAGAAGTGACACACATCAGTGGAAGGACAAGGTACCAGGAGCTGGTGGGTCCTCCTTCTATCCTTTTTAACTTTGTGGAGTCAGGCACTCTGGACAAAGGGAGGCAGCCTGGCCATACCTGACTTTCTGTGAGAAATAGACTTACTGTGTTAGCTCTACCGTGTCAGGTTTTGTTTAGGTCTTGCACTCCGCTGTAGGCCTGTCCTAATACACGACCCCAGTGAATGTCACCTGCCTTAGAAAATGGCTCTGTTCTGAGAGACATTCTGGCATAGCCAACAAAAAAGGAGAACCTTCTTCATAAGTTCTGAGCCTTTCTCTTGAAGCCTGCGTGGCAGGGTCTGCTCAAGCTTGGTTTCATTCTGCGCTTCCAGAGAGCAGGCTTGCTAGGGTCATGTGCTCACTGCTTCACCAGTCATCAAGCCCAGTGGATGGGGGCATTCTGATCGGCTAACCCTGCTCAGGGTTAGGGCTGGGGCCAGGTGGGCCAAATGACTGGCAGTCCCGAACAATGGAAAAAGAGGATGACAAACAGATCAAAGTGTCGACTATAAATGTTTCTTGGGCTGCTGTGAGCCCAGTTCTTACCACATTGCTCTGACGTGCCACAGGGACCATGGCTAAGGCTCCAGTTTGGCCAGTTACAAAGAAGATGAATGCATGGAGGCACGATGGTTCTGCTGGTGGCCGGAGATGTGCAGCATTTCCTGAAGAGGGTTTAAATGACTTTGATGCCTGTGTAGTTCTGCAGGGACCCCGGGGTCTAAGGCATGGTGTTGGGGGCTGGGAATGGGGAAGGGTAGAAGGGAGATGATGGTAAAACTCAAGCAGTCCCAGGAGAGGAACATCCAGGTCTCTCCTCCACAGCTTACCCCTACATCTTTTGCATAAAGCCTACTGTGGTCTGCCCTGGGTTGCTTTCCATTCGTGATAAGCATCATGATCAGCTTGGAGGGGAATAGGTTTGTGTGGCTCACGCTTCCAGGTAGCAGGCCATTATCAAGGGAAGCCATGGAACCCAAGGCAGGACTCTGGAATCAGGGACCCTAAGCATGAACCATGAAAGAACACTGCGGATTGGCTTGCTCTTCACAGGCTTGTTCGGCTGCCTTTCTTATACCTCCCAGAACCATCTGCTCAGGGGTAGCACGCCCACAGTGTGGTGGGCCCTCCCATCAATCATTAATCAATAAAGTCCACCCCCCCCAGGCTTGCCTACAGGTTAATCAGATGAAGGCATTGCCCCAATTGAGAGTCCCTCTTCCCACATGACCCTAGGTTGTGTCAAGCTAACAAAAACCTAACTAACACAATTGACTCCTTGTTAACTTGACACACCTTGGGAGAGGGAACCTCAACTGAAGAGAGGGGTTGCTTTCTACTTCCAAGGTGGCACCTCATTACTGCACCCTCCAGAGGAGGTAAACAGGACAAATGTGGGTCCTCACAGGGTGGCAGGGCAGAAGAGCCTAGATGGCGCTCCCTAGCCCTTCCATCATGCTGGCTAGTTTTCTGTCAGCTTGACCCAAACTAGAGTCATTTGGAAAGAGGGAGCCTCATTGGAGAAAATGCCTCCATCAGACTTGGGCGTAGGCAACTCTGTAGTGCGTTTTCTTGATTGGTGATGAGTGTGGGCGAGTCCAGTCCACTGTGGTTGTTACCAGCCCCCGGCAGGCGGTCCTGGATGCTGTAGGAAAGCAGGCCGAGCAAGCTATGAAGAGCAAGCCAGTAAGCAGCATGGCCTTTGCATCGGTGCCTGCCTCCAGGAGCTCACCTTGAGCTCCTGCCTTTCGTTGTGACGGACTATAAACTGAGAGATGAGTGAAGCCTTTTCCCCTCCTTAGGTTGCTTGTGGTCACAATGTTTTAGGACAGCAATAGCGACCCTGACTAAGACACTACTTAGTGGCCTCCGACCCCCTCTGCACTTCCTGCTCAGAGAAGCTTGATGTCTACAGCTCCAAAAGAAATGGACCAAGAGGCAGGAGCTGGTCCAGAAGCTGGAATGTGAGGGAGGAAAGCCTTTGACCAAGCTGTGGGCAGTGTCAGGACATAGCAGCTTCCGCCAGTTCACTGCCACACTCAGGACCCTCTCCTGGGTCACCCCTGTGCTTTTAATGCTGGAGCTTTCCTGAAGGATGTTACTAAGTGACAGTGTTAACCTTTCTTTGCTCAGCATAGAGACAGACAGTAGCTTACAACTGCCTGTAACTCCAGCTCCCAGGGATCTGATACTCTCTTCTGGCTTCTGTGGGGACTACATTCATGTCTAGAAATACACACACAGAGACATATACATATAAACACAAATTTAAAAAGTTAAAAAAAAAACCTTTTCTAAGTCTTTTTTTATATACTTAGCATTGTATCCTCTGGGTGTGAGATGTGGGTTTGCCATGGGTGTCCAAATGGGAGTGGGGGTTGACAACATAGACCTCCACTGCTTTCTCATGTGGGCTCAGAGGCAGCACATGGCTCTAGTGTGGCTAATCAGGATGCTACTGGGTCTAGGCTGAGTGTCCAGAGCTCTGGATCCATCGTGTGACTTGACAGGGCGCTAGCCCTGTGGTCCTGGGAGCAAGGAAGGCAGATCCATGTCTCTTCCATAGATGGCTACTGACCTAAGGAACTCTGTATGTCTGTGACACACTGTGGCCCATGGCCTAGATGGTCATTCCTAGCTAGGAGGCAGGTTCCAGGCCCAGGCCTCTAGGGAATATTCTTGCCAAGGATAAGGAACCCTGAGGTTCTCCATCAGGTGAGAATCAACCAGGATTTGGAGATGGACAGAAGTAGGTGGTTTGGCCTCCTTGTATTCTAGAACACGCTCTTGAAATCTTCATTGGCATCAGATCCTAGCGGCCATGGTTGGGCCACTGGGACGGAAATGGGGGCTCCAGCATCTTTTAGCCACTAGAGGAGGACTACCTGTGACACCAACTGTGGTGGCACTGCTGCAGGGCCTGGGGGGAAGGCGTGTGAGCTGTGGCATCCTCTCTGTGAGGAGATGCAGAAGGACTCAGTAGGAACCTGACAGCGGCAAAGAACTCTTCTGTCATAGACACTGAGCTGTGTTGAGAATGCCAGAGGACAAGGCGAACCAGGGGAAGTGGCATGTGGCCCCAGGAGAAGTCACAACTGCTCCTGGCCTATTCCTGGGGCTCAACTTCAGCACTGACTTTCTTATCCACCTACTGTTTATTGTGGGTTGTTATTGCACCGAGAAGAGACTTGTATACAAGTTGCATTATTTCCACCTGCCCCCGACTTTGTGATCTAGGAAGGGATTATTTGTGGATTGAAGAGATGGACTCAGAGAGGTCAAGCCACCTACCCAAGGTTTTACATCTAGAACTGGTGGGTCCAGGAATTGAACCCAAGTCTTGCTGGCTCCAAAGCACTTCCATGCTCTGTATGTAGTCTCTCTGCCCTGTCTGGACTTCCCCTGACCTTTCCCACAGCCCTCTAGTCCTATGGTTTCTCTTTCCACCTTCTGGTTGTTTCCTGAACTTTTCCAGCCTGGGACCTTGACATCTGTCAATCATTAGGCCCACAGCTCTTGATCCTTCCTCAGTTTGTAGGTCTTAGCTTAATGCCACTTCTCTGACCTCTAGTCAGATCCCCGACTGTGGCTTCTCAGAATATCCCCTCTGCCCTGTGAATGGTAATTCTCAAAATATCCCCTCTGCCCCATGAGGTGGTAATTCTTCCATTTATCTGCAGTAATTCGTGTCCGTTGAGATCCAGGGGGGCCGAGGACAGAGGGTGTTCTTCTCAGCCGTATCCTGGTATAAGG
>PVIU01000768.1:152313-167313 GCA_004026605.1 Ondatra zibethicus | reverse complement strand
ACTTCTTGTAAAACGGTCTGCCATTGGCCCGAAGTTGACCAGCACTGGGACTACAGTGCACACCATCTTACCTGGCACTTCTGTACGGGTGCTGGGAGTCAAACTCAGAACTTCCCATTTACAAGGCCAGCACTTTGTCAACAGGGTTGGGAGTCACTTCCCAACTCAGACAACCAGGATGAATTCTAATCTGCTCCTACTTTGTGTGTCAAGAACCATTACACAGGGCAAGAGTTACCTGACCGGCTGAGCATGGACAATGTGCCCATGCATGTGGGTACCTGATCCTCTGCTGCAAGGATCAGGTTCTTAATCCACTGAACTTATGTCCACACACTAATTTAACACCTCGAATGGCAGAACAGATGGGGTCACTGCTCAGTCTTTTCTACAGGAACCAAAAATGGTAACAACCATAAAAAGGTAAGACAGTGTGCAGGAGAGCAAAATGAACAGACTCTTGTGATGGTGGTGGCTCAGCCTCTTCCAGTAAGTCACTGCTCAAGCGAGAGGCCTCCATGTCCACAGTGCACACACTGGACCATGAGTAGACTGTTGTGGGAATTCATTTTGCCAGTAGTCTTGGGGTACCAGCCTTAGGGCGGGGCTTCTTGTTTGTGGATATTGACTACTTGAGAGGGAGATGGTTGTACCTTCCCTTGGGTTGTGAAGACTGGGTCAGGTGGGGTGAAGCCGTTTGTGGTCAGTTCTCAGCTCCCTTGAACAAAATGGAAGGATTCTGCAACTGGTTATACCTTGTCCTGTATCCGTGAGCCTGTCCCATTGTACCCCTTAATAAATTGATATATGTACATATATACATACACACACAAATATATATGTATATATATACATATATGTAGTTTACATTACAGTAGACAGTACTGAGTGGCCACAAGAACTCAGCTCTGCCTCTGGCATGGGTTTAGGAAGCTAGTTCCCCTCACTGAGCCAGCTTCAGTTTTCTTGCTAAGATGGAGGGCAACGTGCCCTGCGATTGTCTTAGAGTTCATGCGAGAGTCAAGATGGCCAAGCCATAGGCATCCACACATACATTTCCCTTCTCAGAGTGTCTAGAATCCAAATATGCTGTTACCCGTGGGTAGGTAAGAGGGATGCTCTGCCTCCCAAACTCAGATGGAAGAGGGTCAGGTACCCGTGTGCATGGGTTCATTGCCCATGCTCAGCCTATCAGGTACACAAGTAGAGGCAAATTAGAGTAATCCTGGTTGTCTGGTGTGGGGAGTGGCTCACCAGGCAAAATGCTGGCTTTGTAAATGGGAAGTTCTGAATTTGATTCCCAGTATGATGGTGTGCACTGTAGTCCCAGCGCTGGTCAACTTCGGGCCAACGACAGACCCTGTTTTACAGAAAGTAAGCAGCCTTCCTGATGACAATACTACAAGTTTTGCATTGGCCTCCACACATGTACACACATGCATGCACACATACACGCGTGTAAAAACTAAAATGAATAGCAAATAGAATTCAAGGTGGCTGTGGAGCATGCATGGGGAGGTGGTGGTTTTCCCAAGCTCTTCCTGACCTGTTGCTGCTTATTTGCGAATCTGCTTCTTGACTTTAGGCTGGAAACTGTCCGTCTTTGTGTGCCACTGAAGTCACCTATACTTGGCTTCATTTATCTGAGGAAAGAGCCCTGATGCAGAGTCCTTTGTGAGGTGTGCGGGAATTTCCCTGTGCGAGATGAGCCATGGAAAAGCCTTTCCTGCAAGGCTGACAGGTGCGGATGCCAGCCCTGCACTAAGATATGATGTAGCCTTTCAAACTACATGAGAGCCAGGAGGCCCAGGTTCAGTCTGCATCACAATCTACGGAGGGCACAAAGGCAATATCTTTTTTTTTTCTAGAAAATGTACTCAGATTTTCTGCATCTCCTCCCTGCATCTCCTAGTTTACTAATGACATAATTCCTGACAAAAGTCAGCATGAAGAAGAAAGGATTTGTTTTGGTTCATGCTTTGAGGGTGCAGTCCCCAGTGAGGAAGGTGCTGCTGCAGGAGCATGACACAGCAGGTCACGTTGCTTTTGGAGTCAGGACTCAGGGAGAGATGAATTTTGCAGCTCATCTCCCTGTCTCCTTTTTATTCAGTCTGGGTCCCCAGCCTGGGTAGATCTCACCTCAATCAAACCTTTGTGGAAATGCCCTGTCTTAGTTAGAGTTTCTATTGCTGTGAAGAGACACCATGACCATGGCAACTCTGATAAAGGAAAACATTTAATTGGGGTGTCTCACAGTTTCAGAGTTCAGTCCATTAATCACTGTGGTGAGGAGTATGGTGGCCAGCAGGTAGACATGGTGCTGGCTACATCTTGATCGGAAGGTAACAGGAAGTGGATTGTCTGTTACACTGAGCAAAGTTTGGTCAAAAGAGACCTCACAGCCTGTCCCCACAGTGGCACACTTCCTCTGTCAAGGCCACACCTCCTAATAGTGCCATTCCCTTTGGGGGCCATTTTCTTTCAAAGTGCCACATACCGTCAAAGACACCTTCTAGGTGATTCTGAAATGCAGTCAAGTGGGCAGTGTAGAGTTATCATCACACCTAGAATTCCTCCAAGCTAGTTAGCTTGATTATGGAAACTGCTTCATGGAGAGGGTTGTTCATTATCACAGGTCTGCCTGTTGAAAAGGAAGACGACGAATGGTTAACTTAACCTAGCTAAGTCGCGTGAGGTGATATTAATACAACTGCTAAAAGTGTGTGTGAGCAGAGCGCCTGGTAACGTGACGTGTTGAAAGTCTCATCCATGTAACTGTAAAGACAAAAGGAAACTTGCTTATTCATGTTATTGTGTGGTAATTTGTTTTTTTAAAACAAAACTTGGATTTTCCTTTCTTCTTTACAGTGCTTGATTTAGTCAAAATGGATTATGTCTAGAGGAAATCTCCATCAGGGTTATTATAGAGACAAACTGAGTCTGACAGGAGTGGAAAAGTTTCAGGCCAACCCAAAGGCTTGGAATAGTTGAGAGTTAACCAGTGCCCCTTGACCTGTACATCCTGCTTCATGGTGACCGTCACAATAACATTTGCCAAGAAGGTTGAAGGCCAGACTTTCCCTGAGAATATACACCATCAGACTGTGTCCTGATTCCTTTATGATTTCTGGGTAGTGTTTCTGTTTGAAGTGATTCAAGTGCTGGATTCAGCTCTGCTTTTTAGCTTATAAAAAATGAACCCAGACAAAGTAATCAGAAACTCCTATTAAAATGCAGTATTGTGCTGGCTACTGTTATGTCAGCTTGACACAGCTAGAGTTACCTTAATGGAGGGAAACTCAGTTGAGACGATGCCTCCATGAGATCCAGATGTAAGGACATTTAGTAATTGATGGGGGAAACTTAGCCCATTGTGGGTTGTTCCATCCCTGGACTGGTGATCCTGGGTTCTATAACAAAGTTGCCAGTAAGCAGCATCCCTCCATGGCTTCTGCATCGCTCCTGCCTCCAGGATCATGCCTTGTTTGAGTTCCTGTCCTGACTTCCTTCAATGACAAACAGCGCTGTGGAAGTTTAAGCCAAATAACTACTTTCCTCCCCAGCTTGCTTTTTGGTCCTGGTGTTTTGTCACAATAATGGAAACCCTGAGACAAGTTGGTACCAGCGTAGAGGGATATTACTGTGACAGACCGTACTGACCAGGTTTTGGGGAGGACTGTGGAAGGACTTTGGAACTTTGGCTAGAAAAGCCATTGGGCGTTGAGAGCTCAGTGGAATGTTCTGTGGGAGCTCGGAAGTTAAGAAGGTTGAGAGCAGTGTAGAAGATGGAGGACTGGGCTTTTAAAGTTTCAGAGGGACGTTTAAAGACTCTATCAGGGCCATTTGCTATTTCGATCTGAGATGTTGTTTTGGTTAGCTGGGGCTGGAGGCATCTGTAATTAACAAGAGGCTGGCGATACTGAAGTAAAACCCTTGCATTTCTGGGACAGTTGATTCTGGTCAGATGGAGCTAAGCCGTGAGCTGTGGTTGAGAAGGGGCCAACATCATTGAGGTAAAATCTTCTGGAAAGTGTTTGCTCAGGGGCAGCACACCCAAGCTGTGCTCCAGAAGTGGCCGAGGTTGTACCTTGTGCTGAAAGAGTCATGGACAGCAGCTGAGGCTTGGCACTGAGAGAGGTCTGGAGAGGCCACTGGTGAAGGGGCAGCCTCAATGGCAGTCGAAGGCTCAGGACTGAAGAGGTCATGCAGAAAAATTGGATACCGTGGGATGACCACCAAGAATAGCAGCAGCAGTGGAGTGGAGTCAGCTGGAGCCTAGAGGGCGAGCGGTACGTGTGCTGCAGAAGGCGGAGCTGGAGAAGTGACCCAGCCTCCTGGAGGAACTCAGAAAATCGTGAGTAAATCCCAGATAATTGGATATTGAGTTACTTATACTGTTGGGGTTTTGTTTTGCTTAGTTAAGCTTGTGACTGTGCCTTGGTTCGTCCGTCTTAAAGAAGGTATTTAATTAATTCCTACAGTTGAAAAACTTTGAATTTTATAAGACTGGATTTTTAAGAAGGATTGGCTATTTTAAAGGGACTGAAATTTTAATGGGTTTGAATTTGTAAAGACTGGGACTTTTAAAATTATTTATGTTTTCAATGTGAGATCTTAGGGACGGATAAGAAAGGAAGGGTTATGGCTTAATAGTGATGCGTTTGTGTTCACGTTGACAAGGGGTCAGTTGCTGGCTTGCCTTATGCCAACTTGACACAAGCTAGAGTTATCTGAAAGGAGGGTTTCATAGCAATAATAGAAACTCTAAGACAAATACCTATTCACTAATAACTGTAAAACAACAACAACAAAACAAAACAAAACAAAAAACCAACTCTTTAAAAAATTGTCACAGATAGGGCTGGGGATGATGGTGGTAGAATGATCACCTAACATTTAAGAAACCTTGGGTTCAATCCTCAGCACCACATAAACTGGGCACGGTGCATGTCTGGGATCCCAGCACTCCAAAGGTGGGGCAGGAGTATCCGAAGTTTAAAGCCATCCTCAGCTACGTACTGAGTTTGAGGCCAGTCTCTGCTACATGAGACCTTGTCTCCAAAACAAAACAAAGTGGTGCTTACAGAGGCGAGAAGAGGCAGTTGGATTCACAGGAACTGGTGTTACAGGCCACTGGAAGTCTCCTGATGTGGGTGCTGGGAACCGAACTTGGGTCCTCTCCAAGATTAGCAAGTGCTCTTAACCACTGAGCTGTCTTTCCAGGGTCCACCAAGGAGGCTCTGTGCAGAGACCCCTGACCCATCCTACCTGAGCCTTGCTTCCCTGCCACTCCCCTGCTCTTGGGTCTTCATGCCACGCAGTGTTGGGGAATATTATTTTCAGGTGTATGACTTTTGTTTATGCTGCATTTGTTTAACTCTGTGAAGCTGTGATTCTTTGCCTGTCTAAAACACCTGATGGACTAATAAAGAGCTGAACAGACCATAGTGAGGCAGGAACAAGGATAGGTGGGGCTGGCAGAAAGAGAGTATAAATAGGAGAAACAAGGACTAGAGGAGCAGAAAGAGAACAAGGAGAGGAGGACATCAGGGGCAGCCACCCAGTCAGCCACAGAGTAAGAAGGAAAGTAAGATATACAGAAGTAAGAAAGATAAAAGCTCAGAGGCAAAAGGTAGTCAGGATAATTTAAGAAAAGCTGGCAAGAAACAAGCCAAGCTAAAGCCGGGCATTCATAACTAAGAATAAGCCTCTGTTTGTGATTTATTTGGGAGCTGGGTGGCAGGCCCCCCAAAAGTAAAAAGAATAAAACGTCATACAACAGGGCAGTTTGTGAAGAATGGGAGGCCTATGGCCTTCCATTTTCATTGACTCCAGTCCTGATCAGTAGCAGGGACTGAGGGCTGGCCCTACAGGGAGCCTAGGCCTGGGATGAAGGTTGAACTGGGGATAAAAGGTGTTTGGGTGCTGTAGGCATGCTATGGAGGTTAGGGTAAAGACACAGCAAGGATCTGGAAACCCTCCAAGGGCTCTGCCTGGCACCCCACCCCCGTAGCTATTGCGGCTCTTGCTTGTCAGTCAGTCTCTCCTGAGTTTATTCTCTTGGCAAATCTGCTGAGTGTCGGTCAGACACCAGTGAGTCCCAGCAGCCCAGGAGTCGGGCAGGCAGAGCAGAAACCCACAGTCCCTGGGGAGGTGAGTTCTGTCTTACTATTTTTGCTGATTCTGCTTCCTTCTTAACACTGTTTTTCAGTGCTGGGATCAAACCTCTGGCTTTGAGAATGCAGGGCAACCGCTCTCCTGCTGAGCTATACCTCAGGATCCTTCACTGACTCTCAATCTCCCTCCTGCCTCGCTGCCTTCACTTTCCCCTTGGATGATTCCACCCACTTTCTAATTCACCTTCCCGCCTCCCAGCATCCCCAGTGGATGGTATCTAATATCTACACATAACTCCTGGCTCTTAGGATGTCACTCTCCTCCTCATGAGACCACAAGACCTTCGGCCAGCTCTCTCACCACGATCTGCCCCATGTTTGCACCAGGTGCCTCCACACCTTTAGGTCCCTGTCATTCCCTCTACCAGGAGTGTCTTACCTTTCTAAAAGATTCCTCTGTCCTCTGAAACTCAGCTCATGAGCCGAATCATCTGACCAGACATACTGAGCTCTCCTATTTCTGCACGTGTGTTCTCGTGCACGCGTGAGGACGTGCGGGCTTCTGTGTGCAGTGGGGAGAGGTCTCAGACATGCTAGGCTGGTCTTGAATCCCTAAGTAGCTGGGAATGATCCTCCTGTCTCTATGTCCCCAGTGCATGCACCATACCTGATGTATGTGGGCCTAGGCCTTGAACCTGGGTCCTCTGCAAGAGTATCCGGTGCTTTTAACCACTGAGCCACACTCCCTTCCCCCGGCCTTCTTAAATGGATATCCATGCTGCAGTCTGCTTCGTGCCAAGAAGGTGAAGGAAAACAGAAGCAGTGTTGTGTCTGACTTTGCGGAGCTTCAGGCCGCATGGTGGAGGGAGTCTTGCAGAGTATGTGAGTGGCCAGCATAATGAGAGGACAGGTTCTCTCAAAGGGTGCAGCCAGGGCTCCTCTCGCAAGGCGTGGGGCAGCTACAGGCTCTCTTTTCTACCGAGTGCTCTCCTGTCCCCCTAAGCAGGTGGGTTGACCCGGTTTGAAAGTCACTGGTGACTGATGCTCCCCGCAGATCCAGCCTGCAGAACCAGGAACTGAAGTGGGGCCTCTCTTCACGGGTCAAAAGAACAGGATCTGAGTCGGTTTCTGACTCCAAGTGAAGATGGCACACTTTGAGCTTCTGGAAGACTGTAAGATTCCTATCTCGTGACTAAGAGAGTTCATCTAAATGAGCCTGTTGACCACCTGGATGGAAGTACCCTCCTGCCCATTCTAGGGACTTTAGAAATGGCGTCAGGCCTGCCTCAAATGTAGACCGCCACAGTGGTCTCTTCGGCCACTGCCCACTCTCGCCCCTTGAGAGTGTGCTTCCTCCACTCTGCAGTAAACCTTGTTTGTCTTCCACGTGGTACTCTGTGTGTCTCCTCTGAATTATTTAGGTGGAGAGCACAGGATCAGGAAGCTGAGTGGGGTCCAAATGATATCTCAGTGGTGGTGGCAGCACCTCGGGGTCATTTGCCTTGTCCCCTGGCTCCCCCTGCCAGGCTGGCTCCTTGGTCTTTGGTTGTAACAACACACTTCATTACTACTAGACACCTCCAGGGGGGAGTTTGCCTGGTGCCTGGTAATCTTCCCAATCACCCTCCTCATCCTTAATATAAGCTCTCATCATCATGTCTGTGCCATGTGACCTGCATGGTCTTTTTTTTGTAATCTTTTTTTTCATCTTCTTTTATCTTTTTCATTCAAAAATTTACACTTCTTCCCCTTCTCCCAGTCCCCTCCTGCTCCCCCCACCCCTCCTCCCTCCCCCTGCTTCCTTAAGGGAGGGCATGGTACCCTGCCCTGTGGGAAGTCCAAGGCCCTCCCCCCTCCATCCTGGCCTAGGAAGGTGTGCATCCAAATAGACTAGGTTCCCAAAAAGATAATACCTGCATGGTCTTGATGGATGCCTGACCCACATTGGGTGATTCAGATTTTCCTTGGACAAGATTTCTCTGTGTAGCCTTAGCTGTCCTGGAATTCGCTCTGTAGACCAAGCTGGCTGCAGAGATTTTCCTTGGACTTCCATAATGTAGGCGGTAGCTTGGGAACACGAGCTGGCCGTTTCTCTCTACCCCATGAACTGATAAGCAGCATTGTGGGGCAGAACATGAAGGGGGGGGTCCTTCCTGAAGGCCTCCTGTTGTTTTTGCCCTTGAGTTCTGGGGAATAGTTCCTGAACCCCTGAACCCTGCTTTGCTGCCTCAGCTTAGCTTATGTGGGTTTCTAGTTCCTGTAGCTTCAGAACTCTGGCCGCCCAGTCTTCCCTGCAGCAGGTTGAGGGATAGTAGTCAGAGGTTGCAGAGAAGTGGAGGGAGCGGCTTAAGCTGAGTCAACCAGTGGACTCGGGGACGAGGCAGGGTGTGCCTGTCAGGCATTGAAATGTTTTACTGGTTGTTTTGCTATCCTATGCAGCCCAAGTCTCCTCCAAAATGGAACTACCCAGAAATCTGTCAATGAGTCCATTAGTAAAAAATTTTTTTTTCTGATCCTAATGTTGGGTTGGTACCTGTGTATATATCTCCCATCTTTAACTAGGGTGACCCTGTGAACTTTTGGAGGGCTGGTTCACTCTGTGGAGTGGATGGTTTTATGAATGACCCTCGCAAGGTCATGGATACTGCAGAAGCATTGTTTGATAGTATATTTTCCTGTTTCCCATCTTTAGAAAATCATTTATAATGAATGTATTTGTGCATGTGTATCTGTGTGTAGGTGCTTGTGTGGGGATGTATATGTGTATTGTGTGGGTGCTTGTGTGGGGGTATGCATGTATATGTATGTGGGTGCTTGTGTGGGGGTGTGCATGTGTATGTATGTGGGTGCTTGTGTGGGGGTGTACATGTGTATGTATGTGGGTGCTTGTGGGGGGGTATGCATGTGGAGGCTGGAGGGCAGCCACAGGAATCATCTTCAGTAATTTGTCTATTTGAGACAGGCTCTCTTACTGGCTGGAAGCTTACCTCTTAGGCTGGACTGATAGGCCAATAAGGCCCAGAGATCCTCCTTTCTTAGCCTCCTTGGTGTTAGGGATATGGTGTGGATTACCACGTACAACTTTTCAAATGAGGTTTCTGAAGATTTAACTAGTACTGAATCACCTCCCTGACCCCAGCCCACTTTTAACTTTTTTTTTAAATGAATTCCCAGCCAGGCATGGTATTGCATACTTTAAATCCCAGCACTCAAGGAGGCAGAGGCAGGAAGTTCTCTGAGAGTTCAAGATCTACACGACACGTTCCAGGTTAGCCAGGGCTGCACAGTAAAACCCTCTCCAAAAGAAGAAAACCTTTCCTGGGGCTGGAAGATGGCTCATTGGTCAAGATCAGGTACTACTCTTGCAGAGAAGCTGAGTTTGATTCCCATCACCCCTATCAGGTGGCTCACACTGCCTGTAACTCTGGCTCCAGGGGACCCTGATTCTTCAGGCATTGGCACTCATGTGTAGATACCCACTGTGATGGCTAGTTTTATGTCAACTTGACACAAACTGGTATCAGAGAGAAAGGAGCCTCAGTTGAGAAAATTACCTCCGTAAGACCAGGCTGTAGGCAAATCTGTAGGGCATTTTCTTAGTGAGCCGTGGGGAGGCCCCAGCTCATTGTGGGTGGTGCCATCCCTGGGCTGGTGGTCCTGTGTTCTGTAAGACAGCAGGCTGAGCAAGCCATGAGAAGCAAGCCAGCAAGCAGCACCCTTCCATGGCCTCTGCATCAGCTCCTGCCTCTGGGATCCTGCCTTGTTTGAATTCCTGTCCTGACTTCCTTCAATGATGAAGCATAAACCAAATAGACCATTTCCTCCCCAACTTGCTTTGGTCATGGTGTTTCATCACAGCCATAGTAACCCTAACTAAGACACCCATATGTAGCCCACACATACCCACAGTTAAAAATCATGATAAAGTAAATCTTTAAAACGCAATCAAAATCAACGAATTTTCTTCCATTTGAATCTTCCATAGAACTTCTGGATTGACTTCACTGCCTCTGGCTTTGGGCTTTGCTCATCTTCTGGGTTAATCTCTACTAATCAGTGGTGAAATAAGTTCCCTAATGACTGTACATCTTCCCACAGTCTCAGACAAATAAATGAAAAAATTAAGGTGGCCTTGTGACTTCTGCCATTCGATTGGCACAGCTTTTGCCTTCTCGATTCCTCCCATACAAACCGTGACACAAAGGTCACCGAGATCCCTGGACTTATTTAGATGCGCCAGGGACATCGTTGACACTGTCATGGGGTTAACCCAGTTGTTTCATAGTTTGGAGATTTTTCTACTAATGAGAGGAATCAAGCAGTGTATTTGGGGAGAGATTAAGGTCACTGGCCCTCATCTGAGTTGATTGGTCTCTTGAAATGAGATGTTAATTGTGAAATTGATAGGCAGATTTCCATTTGATTTTTTTAACCCCCAAATAGTTTATGTTTATAATTAAAATAATAGAGATGGAAAATGTCCAGTTCAATCACTGTAGTCTCCTCCTGTTCTCAGGCCACAGGACTGAAGTGCTGTGTCTCAGTGCATGCAAGCCACAAAGCCTTCTATTTTGTCTCTGATGCTAGGGGGACGAGGAGGAATTGCTAAGAGTCTAGATATGCTAACATCGCCTCAGATAAAGACTAATGTTAGAATTGCAAGCAAGCAAACAACCCACAACTAAAAAAGATATAGGGCCATTTTTTGCATGTATAACAGATGATTTTCATTGTCTACAATTAAGGTTATTATACTTGATTCTTTCCTGTAACCAGCACTCGCTGGATACCTTAGCCTTTGCAGGGCTGTGCTGTGTTAGGGAAACAGAAGCAGACTAGAAAATTGGGTCTCAGCTTGAGTTCTGGTGGGGGGGGGTTCTGAGGACCGGAGCAATAAACAGGATGTTTCTCCGTTGTGGAAAATGTGCTCTACTAGGGCTGAGGAGGAGAAAAGAGATGGATTGGGTGATCTGCAGGGTGGGGGGTGACAATTGCTTAGACCAGGAGGGGAGGAGTGGGGAACGAGTGGCCTGGGAGGTTGACTGGAAAGAGCCAGCTGCTAGATAGGGCCATGGTAGGTAGAGGGGAGAGATGGGGAGACTATCCCATGATGTGCGACTTCCCAAGGAGGTTGTGGAATCTGGTCCTTCACTGAGGGTGATGGAATCATCTAATTTGAAGGGAGCACTAGGGAAATGATTCTCATGACAGTTTGGAATGGCAGAAATGTCTTGGCCAGCTGCCACCCTGAAAAGCACTAGGAGAAAAAGAAAGGAGGAATTCAATAAGATGAATGAAAACTTCTCAGTGTAAAGACTGAAAGGGAGAAGCATTGACTTGGCAGCAGTACTTTGACGGTGAATGGAGGGTTTGGGTGAAGCGTCTCTGTAAGGGCCACATAGGAGGGGATGACCAGATGTGTATCTGAGCTGCCTCCATAGTGGCCCTGGCCTGGGTTCTCAGTGAGAAACCAACACTTACAGCCTCTGGGGCACCGGGCCTGTTATCCAACTTCTCTGCACTTATGTTTTGAAAGATTTTATTTTTCTAAGACATTCACATTGTTGTGTGACCACCAATTTGTGTCCCCTCCCCTCTTTTTGTTTTGCAGAGATCTACCAAGCTGCAGCTTGAAAATGTCAGGGCAGCATAAGAGAATACTAGCACATGAATGAAAACAATTACAGCCACAGCAATGGCGCCTTTCTGTAGGCACAGGCCTTACCTTGCATGAGCGGGCCATGTCAGCTGTGATGTTTAAAACCCTGAGACAAGCTTCTGTGCCCTCGAGGCTCTCCAGATAGCACTGCCTGAGAGGATCCCAGGTGATAGACTCAGGGTATTCTGTAACCTTGACTGTGTATCTAACTGAGATGGAGTTAAGGTACCTGAGGTGCCTAAGAATGAAATGTTCTCTACACTTTAGAAAGAGTTATGCAGTGCTGTCCGCGTCTATATCCTAAAAATGTGTTTGGCAAGGGAAAACACACATGCACCTGTTTGATTGATTTTGGTGGATATTGTCCACTCAGAATCTTGGCTGAGTCCACTTCCTTACTGGTACATACATCACTGTCTTAGTGTTACTATTGCTGTGAAGAGACACCATGACCATGGCAACTCTTATAAGGAAAGCATTTAATTAGGGTGGCTCACTTACAGTTTCAGAGGTTCAGTCCATTATCATCATGATGGGGACCATGGCGCCACACAGGCAGACATGGTACTGGAGCTGAGAGTGCTGCATCTTGCAGGCCACATAACGTCAACTAACACACTGGTCATTGGGTGGTATCCTGAGCATAGGACACTTCAGAGCCTGCCCCCACAGTGACACACTTCCTCCAACATGGCCATACCCACTCCAACAAAGCCACATCTCTTAATAGTACCACTCCCTGTGAGTTTATGGGGGCCAGGCCAGTTACAGTCAAACCACCACAATCACCCAACTCACTTCAGCTTCCTTTGTTCTGAACTGTTAGTTGTTTGGGGTAGAAAGTCTTCATGCAGAGTCACAAGTCAGCGTTTTATTTATTTATTTATTATCTGTTAATACCAAGTGTTTGCAGCCATAGGGTGCTGGGGAAGGGAATAAAGCTTGTACATGTTAGCATCTCTCCCTGAAAGAGCCCAGGTGAGACCTCCTGGGTCTCCCAGAGCACCTGTGGAAGTGATGGCGACCCTGCCATGAGGATGGTGACTTGTGGAGTCTGCAGGCTGAAAGAGATGCTGCAGATCCTAGGCCACTTTTATAGAGACCATGGAGTGCCCAAGCTTAGCAGGGCACTTTCCCATGGTGAAGTGGTGTGGGAGAATGGTCTGTATTCTGTCAATTATATTTTAAATAAACGCTGATTGGCCAGTAGCCAGGCAGGAAGTATAGGCAGGACAACCAGACAGGAAGTAGAGGCGGGTCAATGAGAACAGGAGAATTCTGGGAAGGAGGAAGCTCATTCCTCTGCAGTTGTGAGCCCACCACAGAAGCAGCAAGATGTGACTGCCTCGCTGAAAAAGGTACCGAGCCATGTGGCTATCATAGACAAGAATAATGGGCTAATGTAAGTTATAACAGTTAATAAGGAGCCTGAGCTAATGGGCTAATCAGTTTATAGTTAATGTAGACCTCTGCATGATTTCTTTGGGACTTAATGACTACGGGAGCCAGGCAGGACAGAAAACCTCAGTCAACAGTGAAGGATGTTGGGTTTGGATGTGTGATGCTTCCTGGGAGAGGTGAAAAGGGACGGGGTACCAGCAGTCTAGCACCCCAGTTTAGAGGCAAAACAACGTATTTTCCCTCCATTGGTTCAATATTTGAGAGCTTAATGGGACACACCAAGCATGTATTATACTGTGTGAATATGCAGCCATCTACCCTATGGGATTTAGAAGCTTCTATGTTGGTTTCATGGAGAAAAGATATAGTTGTCTAAATGGGAACGGCCCCTAAAAACTCATATGCTTGAATACTTGGTTCCCAGTTGTTGGAACAGTTTGGGAAGGATTAGGAAGTGGGGCCTTGGAGGAGATATGTCACTGAGGGCAAGATTTAGTGTTTCAAAAGACTCAGTGCTATGCCTAGCAACTCTCTATTTGCCTCATACTCGCAGATTCAATGTGAACTCTCAACTACTGCTCTAGTGTCACGTCTGCCTGCTGCCATACTCCCTGCTGCGATGGTCATGGGCTCTAACCCTCTGATGCTGTAAGCCTATTGGTCACCGTGTCTTTCTCATCCCAATCATTGAGATGTAACTAAGACAGAAGTGAGGATGTGGTAATTTAGGAAGAAGAATAAGTCGGCTTTAGGTGATGAATGAACGCAGAGAACAGAGATTGGTTCCACTTTAGTCCCTTCTTGTGGATGAGAGCAATCTGGGGAAGGGACGCCCCAAATCTCGCGTCTCCTAGAGGCACAGACCTATAAATTAGGCGGCAGATAGTCTCCCGTGCTGCACCCTTTGGCTCTTCAGATCTTATTTTTGATACCATTTTCTGAGTCCTGACCCCAGTGCCATACTTACTCCCTCTTGATACAGCTCAAAGGACCGGAAGTGGGCAAGGACTGCACTGGCTGCTTCCTGAAGGCCTTGCTAGCATGTGCTGTGACAGGAGCCTCAGGGATCCAAGTGAAGAGGTGGCTGGATCTGGGGTTAAAAGATGGCTTGCACTGCTGTATACAGCCCAGGTGAGACTTTGGACCTGGCTGGATGGACAGAACCCCAGACCTGTACTAAAGGATGATCCAGGAAAGACATAAGTGTCCCTAACAACACAGTACAACAATGGGAGGGGGCGCACCAGCCTCTTCTACTTCCTTTTCTCCTGTCTTCCTACTGTAGCACATGTGCCCACAGAGTAGGGTTACCCCAGCTTAGAGAAGGCATGCTGGGTGTCTATGGGGGCTCAAAAGGTAGCTCCCCAAAGTGGAAGCCTCAGAAGCAAAGCTTCCCTCTGGCTCTCCCATCTTGCACTCTTGTCCTGGTCTGTAGTGAGCAAAGAAACTAATTACTGTCCCCAAGGTGAGCCATAATGGTGGGGCAGGGTTCTTCGAGAGTAGCAGAGCCTTTCTCAGCTCTCAGTGAGCTTAACTCAGGGAGCTAGGGTGCCTGAGTGTCCTCAAAGCCCCTCCAAGCCAGTGGCTTGTGAGGTCATTGTCTTCTGTCCAAGAAAAATAGGAAAACGCTGGTAAGGAGTGAGCCAAGCGAATGGAGAATTACTAAGAAAAGGTGAGGAAAACTCCTCAGAGTAGAAGAGGTTCTGAGGTAGGAAAGCCTCTATGCTGAGATGCCCAGTGTCTCTGAGGTAGGAAAGCCTCTATGCTGACATGCCCAGTGTCTCTGAGGTAAGAAAGCCTCTATGCTGACATGCCCAGTGTCTC